>CAUYLG010036107.1:0-16927 GCA_963573385.1 Cacajao melanocephalus
ACAATGAGTTTGTGTCCTTTGCAGGGACATGGATGAATCTGGAAACCATCATTCTCAGCAAACTGACACAAGAATAGAAAATCAAACACCGCATGTTCTCATTCATAGGCGGGTGTTGAACAACGAGAACACATGGACACAGGGAGGGGAGCATCACACACTGGGGTCTGCTAGGGGGGACTAAGGGAGGGTCAGTGGCAGGTAGGGAGTTGGGGAGGGATAACATGGGGAGAGATATGAGATATAGGTGATGGGGATGGAGGCAGCAAACCTCATTGCCATGTATGTACCTATGCAACAATCCTGCATGACTTGAAGTTGTATTTCAGTGTGTTAATAGCACTTTGCTGTCTACTCTCTACTTGTGGTTTAATAAGTAAGGTCTAAAATTCCACAAATGCAGATACGTATTCAAAATTTCTTTCTGACACTTTCTTTTCATGAATATAGAGTCAGGATGAAAGGAAAACTAACAGAGATTTCCTGAGAACAAAATCTACTTAAAATAATTTACTGATGAGATTTGTTTATAACTTTTGAAAGAAGCATTTCAATGTCATTATGTTCCTCTTTGTACCAAAGGAAGTGGTGGATGGATAGAGCACACATTAAAATGATGACTCCCACAGATGCAAAATTGGTTCCAGTGGGAATGGAGTTGACTAAAGGAAAAAAAGACCCAAAGCACATGCTCATTACAAAAACAGCCATCAAAGACACGCAGTTCAGCCTGAAAATATTAAAATTTACCTTTTAATGTCATCCAGAGAAACTAAGATACTTGTCTTAAAAAATCTAGTCTTTGGGGGACATGAATGATGACTATATGCTAAAATCAAAGGTGTTCTTCAGTCCACACACATCTGTCTGCACTGAATAATCTGAGGTATAAACACTAAAAATGTAATGGAAAAATTGAGTTCACAAACAGGTATAAAATAGCACATTCAGCACATTTTATGATCATCGAAAAGCATGCTCATTTTTAAAGTCATTATTTGGTACAAACTGCCTCTTGGCAAAACAATTTATAGCCATTATAAAATTCTTCTTAAAAAACTGAGCTCTAAGTTTTGATTCTTCAACATCCATGCCACAAATATCAGTGAAGTTTGATAATCTGTAGCCATGAAATAAGTCCAATTCTGCTGAGGCTGATTAAATATTTATGTCATATCTTTTCTACAGTAGAGCTGAAAAAATACACACAAGATAAAATGCTATATAATGGTAAGAGTCGAAAATCTTTTGGAGTCATTAAAATAAGAACAAGTCTTCACAAATATACACAGAAATTATGCCAACTGGCAACAGAGCAAGACTCTGTCTCAAAAAAAAAAATATGCCTCTAAATACATACTGTTCTTTGTGACATTAAACAATGATATCATGAAGCCATCATGATTAGCAAAGCATGTTATAAAACTTATTCAGATAATTATTAATGGTTTTTCCAATGTAAGAGATTTTCTTATTATGAAAACAATTTTAAAGGCTTTAAAAATTGTATTTAATCTTATCCTTGGAAAAATGTCAATTTGTAGATGTCATATATACTAATGTAACCATGCATTATATAATTTCTAAATCAATTCACCTATATCAGGGTGCTGCTTTCAAAGGTTATATTGATGGGAAACATGATCCATAAAGTTTAAAGTCCGTCATACCCAAGGAACTGTTGAAGGCAGGGGTGGGGGAGGTGAGTGAAAGAAGAGAATGGGGAAGAAAAACAGCAGCTTCTGCTATTTAATCATGGTCCACAGAAATTACCACATTGAAATCTCACGATCCATTTTTATATACCCAATTTAACCCATAAAGAATTAAAGCTCGAAGCAGTTAAGTTCCTTATATTACAGAACGCTACGCAGATCTGCACCATGCTGTTCCAACTCTAAAACTGATTCTCTCAACCACCAAGCCATGCCTCTCCTACTCCAACACCAAATTATCTCTCCAGACTTCTCTCCCACTCCTTCATCCTCATCCACAGAACCCCATATCCAAAAGGAAATAGTTACTCGTCCAAAAAGATACAATTTTGTGGTTTTGTGTTTGCTTGTTTTGATTTGTTGGCTTTTCTGTCTTCTGTTCATCTTGGTATCGTATCGGCATTTCCTGATTTCTCCTAAGGAACAATCTCTCTTAGGCATTTTGCTCCTTTCTTTATAGTTCATTCTTTCAACAAGCATTCACTGAACTGTGTCTTTGTCAGGACTGCTCAAATTCCTCAATGAATAAATATTGTCACTACATTTAAGGTACCACTGATTTTAAAGAAGAATGTCATTCTAATACCATATAATGTATGTCATTCTAATACCATATAATGAGAGGTTTACAAAGTCCTGTGGGAACGCAGAGGACAAAGTCTGCTACAGAACTCCAGGAGAGCTTCCCAAAGAAGGCTGCCTATGACCTGGAGTGTGCTGGAGAGACAGATCTGCAGGTGGATAGGAGGAATTTCAGTGTATGGAATAATTCAGACAAAGCTGGTCAGGTGTGATCCTTTGGTGCACATGGCACTTTGGCTGGATCTATGCAGTGAGGTAAGGCTGAAGAGAGAGGGTAGGCTGTGAGGCACCCACATGACAGTGCTTCCCACAGGATGCTCCACTGCCCAATTCTGAAGGACCACAGACAGGCCAAAAGTTCAAGTGCTTTCCTATGTTCATACAAATGAAAGGCATAAAGTATGTATCTTTCATTTTCATTTTTACTACTATGAGTACTACCAACTTAGTATTAATTTACTAAATGAGTTATGGGATATTGCGTTTGGTTTTCATATACATAGGAGGGAAAATTACTAGAATTTACAGGACATCCTAACTAAGTCCCCTACAAAAGAGTCTGGCTGCTATGCATGCAATGCTTGTTTATGTTGCAGAGCTCCTCATGCACATACATGCATACATGCACACACAGGCACACACCACAGATGTCTGGAATTCCTGCAGTTTGGAAGAAGGGTGTTCTGTGATTGATGCATTTGGTTTTATATTGGTCGTAGTTTTCAACCGATGCATCTCTAGCTTTTTTAGTTTTAAGTTTCTATTAAGTTCAAAATGGTCAAAGATGGATGTGGGTTCTCTGGTTAACCCTACACAATACAGTGATGCATGACTGTTAAGACCATAGTCCGCAGACATCTTTCCCCTGCTAGAATATAACGAACTAGCAGGATATAAGAGAGGCTCTGAACCCTTCAGGTAGGACACCTGCTTCCCTGGCCAGGAGGCCAACAGTCTTGCCCTGACAAACTGTCAAAGGCTAGAATCAGAACTCATTACCTACCCTCCCCTCAAAACATCAATATTATCATATTATGCTTTATATCCCTGTCTATTGCCCACAGCTTTCTCCATTCCAACCCTCCCACTGAGCCCTCTGGAGCACACATTTTTCATTAGGAAAAAACCCTCCTCAGCCTCCTTGAACACCCTTGATCTAACAGAAACCTGGATGTCCCCTGAGGACAGCTCTTTCTCAGAAGGCTTTTCAACTGCTGACCTCTTAGTTCTCTCTCCACAAGCCACATACTATAGAGATGGCTCTTCATTACTGCTTCCAAATCATTTATCCTCGAACACCCCAGCTACCTTGAAATAGCCCATCAGACTACTCCATCCATCTACCTTTCTTGCTTGAGTCATCTGCAGACATCACCATCACTCCTGCTTATTTTCTGATAATCTGAGCACCTATTCACTGTCTTTCCCTCCACACTACTACCATGCTCATTTTGTAAATTTCTACATCCCTGTAGACAAGGCACCCAACAACATAACCTCTAAGTCTCACTTCCTCTATTTTACCTCAGCTACCCAGCCCCTTGGTCTCACCCTGCCTAGACATTCTCTCCATTAGTAACTGCACTGCCAGTACAATTCTGAATTCATGCATTCCACTCCCTGACTACCACTTTGCAGCATTCAGGTGATTTCCTCTAGTCCTGACTCAGTTTTTGACCCACTCTGTTATCGCTACGATTTTTCTCATTGTCCATTGCCATCTTCATGTCCTCACTTCCCTCCTTGGCCAACTAGGATTCTGCAGATCAGTACTAGAATTACTTTCTTGCCAATGCCTTCCCAAATTTCCTCACTCCTCTTTTCCTCCATCATGTTTGCCTGGCAAAACCCTAACTTTGATTAAATCCAACTCTCCATCAATTCCATGTCCCAGGGCAGTTAACATATAGCTGAAGAACAACATAACCATTCCACTTGCTCTTACTTTAAATTCATCACCACAAATGTCAAGTGACCCCCAGCTCTGCCCAGCAATCTACTACATCGACCTAGTCCCTAGGGAAACCTGACTCTCCTACTGTTCTCTTTAAACTCTTAACAACAATCCCTAATCTTCATGCTTAGCTGACTTTCACCTCTTTTTAACTGAAAGATGGAATCTATAAGAAGCGAATTACCTTGTCTTTCCACCTAAAGACTACACATTCACCTGTATCAACATGCAAATATTCTGCCTTCACCCCTGTTATAAAAGGGATGAAATATCCTTCTTCCTATCTTTAGGATATCAATCTTTGTTTCTAATAAAATGTAAGCTCTATGAAATGTAGGCATTTAATAAATATTTGTTGAATTAAGCTGAATTATTCCTATCACAGTGTACAAACATGTAAAATTTTCCAGTCAAAACCAAAAAACCTCTCTAGAATCCATGTCCCCTTCCATTTGCTGCCTTATTTTTCTGCCTATAGTCTGACTTCCTTTCTCCCTTCAACCCATCCTAATTAGCTTCCTAAACACCATTCCAAATAAATGATTCATGACTAAGTAACCACCAACTTCCATTGTACCAGCTTCATTCATTTACCAACAGTCTATTGTAAGTCCTCACCTTAATCTCTTACTTAGATCTGCATCAAGTTGTATAATTAAGATTTGTACTTTATTGCACACATATTATAACTCAAACAATAGAAAATGTCAATAAAAGTATTTCATGGTAGATCAGATACAGCTGAAAAGAAGATTAGTGGACTGAAAGATAAATCCAAGGAAATTACCCAAAACGTAGATGGGAGAGAAATGGAAACTAGGAGATACCAAGAGACATGAAGAATAGAATAAGAAGGTACAACAAGCCTGACAGGGCATTTTCAGAAGTAAATGAATAGCAGAGACATAACACAACAAATTAAAACTTCAGATCACAAAAGTTACCCAAAAGTAGAGATTTAATTATTTTTTCCCCTTCTAAGGTTAGAAAACTAGCAGGCTTAAGTCTAGGTTTTATGTTTTTTGTAATACACCACACTCAGAAAAGAAAGACAGAAAAATCCAATTGGCTCAGAAACTCCTTTAGGCTCAATTCACATATTACCCTGCTTCTTAAACTGGGATGTGTGAACTCTTGGAGATAGCCTGTGATGCACTAGGAATAAGGAAAACCACAGAATGACGTTTTCCTGGACCATTAATTTTCTAAAAGGAATTCAAAGAAGTTAATTAAGTAATTGAACTGGCATGCGATTACATCTTTTCAGTAATAAAACAAACATGGATATATTTACCAAAGTAGAACTTCAAATGTGCATTTATAAGATAAACTATAAAACCTAAGCATGTGGTAACAGGCTTCTAACAAACTCCTCCATCCATAAATGAGTTATGCACTCATCTTCTTCCACTCTAAAGGCTAAGTTTAAAGAGCATTCTGATAGCTTTCTCAACAACCTGTGAATTACTACGATTCTCAAGATTCAGGGTCTGTTTAATGACAACAAAAAAGATTCTTCATGTAATTCTCTATGTTTTTGCTGTTTCTTCTACTCTGGATTTAAATGTTTTATTTTGTGAAGAGTATGACGAAAATGTTGAGAGACTGAGGACACAAACTGATACCCAGAAAGGGAGAAGGCTAATGCATGGTTCTCTCTCATCCCACTCTCTTCTCCTTGTTATGAAGCTCTGATAATCACTTCTACAAATAATCCAACTCAAAAAGCTAGTTTATTATATCATGGTCTTGCCTTCATCTACTATATGTTATCATATCTTAGTGTAAGGATTAGGGAGAGTTACAACAGACCTGTATGATAATGGCTTCAGTAAACGTTCAAAAGTAAGTGCAGCAGAGCTTGCACATTGCCTCATGATGGTCAAAAGCCAGGCTCCTTTTCTCTTGTTGCTTCACTGTGGACTGTCTCCATTCTTAAGGTTACCCATGGTCCAGGATAGCTAAACCAGCTCCAGCCATCATATCTTCATTCAATTCAGTAGGAGAAAGATGAGCACACGTACTCCCTTTAAGAATTCTACTTGCAAATTTGCCCATACTATTTGTACTTATTCTATTGGCCAAACTATGGACCACAGCTGGTTGCAAGAAAGAATGAGAAATATGGTCTATTCTAGGTGTGCATGTAGTCAGCTAAAATGAGGTAATACAACTAGCAGTCACTGCCATACCTCATCTGGGTAAAACTTTGCAAGTGTCCCAAAAATATGCCCTTTCACTTGATATGACAGAAAAGATAGTTTACCTTCCATAACCTGTCCTTCATGTCCTTTCTTTAACTTAGATCAGAAGAAGCAACTGTGCCCAGATAAACCAGTGAGCTTCATTAACAACATGGAAACTGGCAGAAGTACTCTACCATCCTCCCTTTAAATACAAGCAACAGGGTGCCTCAAAACATGTGCTATTAATTATAGGACCAAAAAAAGGAAAATGACTTCAGCTGCTTGACAGCAAGAATTTGCCTCCTTTCTTAACGTGAACAAGTCATGAACTAAAATTAATAAAAGTGACAGCTTGGATTTAAACTGCACCTTTCTGTAGTAGGACTCCAACTTTTCAAAAATATTGTAATATGCAATTTTACTTTCATAATGTACCCTTAATGTTCCAACAAGATAAAATGACATTACTTAACATTTTAAACAATAACTACCATAATACTTAATCTGCTGAAATATAATCTACACATATATCTAGGGACAAAAACTGAAAAAGAATGAGAAAGATCAAAAATTGCTATTTTTTTTAAACAGAGGCAGAATTATAGCTAAACTTTTTTAATTTTCAGAACTTTGAATACTCTTCATGCAATGTTTTAAAATTTTATATAAACAGACACTTCATACACACATATATATATCTTAAACACATGCATATAGTATAGAGACAGATGGTATTTCCATCTATAATCTGTACTGTAGCGAGATAGACTTGCAAACTATATGCCCCAAACTACTTTGCCTGCTGGCTTCAGGTGAGGGTCTGACAATGGGAGACAATGGCAGGAGACTGAAAGGGGAAAAGAATGAGGGAACCATTTTTCTTTTGCTTCCTGTAGGGTCTCCGGCAGATGCAACTATTGGTCCAATGGCTTCCTGCTCAGGTAGTAAGGCTCCCATGGGAGTGGAGCCAGCAGGTTCTACTGCAATGTAATATAGAAAGATTTTCATTAAACTGTTATCTGGAATGTCAAAATACTGAAAACCACCAAAATGACCAACCATAGCGTGAAGGCTAAATAAACTTGGGTAGATTCATATAATACACCATTAAAATTACATTTATGAAGAAATATTAATGGCATGGAAAACAGTACATAATGGTACATAAACAAGACAGGATTTTAAAAGCTATATTGTCATTAGCATTATTTTGGTGGTGTTAATGCAGAGCTAGACAAGAGCATTAAAAAAATGCAGATGCAGATTCAGTATCATTTAAATATCGATGAGAGTTATGTCCAAGCCTGATAGAAAGATATGAAAAGAACAGAAAATGCAATCCAGCAGTAAAAAGTATACTTGGAGAAAACTGGCTCAACCTAAGTAGAGGGCTACATATTTTTGCTTACGCCATGAATTTTCTCTCAAAGGTGGCAAACTTGAAAATTTGATTGGGAGGTTTATTTGTTTTTTGTTTTGTTTTAACTAACTTTTTGGAATGGGTGCAGTGGCTCATATCCATAATCCTAGGATTTTGAGAGGCTGAGGCAGGAGGCTGGCTAGAGGCCAGGAGTTTGAGACCAGCCTGGGCAACACAGCAAGATGCTGTCTCTATAAAAAAATAAATAATTAGCTGGGTTTCATGGTGTGTGCTTGTAGTCCCAGCTACTCAGCAGGCTGAAGCAAAATGATAGTTTGAGCCTAGGAAGTTGAGGCTATAGTGAGCCATAATGTACCACCGAATTCCAGCCTGGGCAACAGAGCAATATCCTGTCTTTAAAAAAAAAAAAATTTGGCCAGGTGCGGTGGTTTAATTCCAGCACTTTGAGAGGCTGAGGCAGGCAGATCACAAGGTCAGGAGTTTGAGACCAGCCTGGCTAACATGGTGAAGCCCCATCTCTACTAAAAATAATTAGCTGGGCATGGTGGTGGGCATCGTAATCCCAACTACTTGGGAGACTGAGGCAGAAGAATTGCTTGAACCCAACAGGTGGAGACTGCAGGTGAGCCAAGATCGCGCCACTGCACTGCAGCCTGGGTGACAGTGTGAGACTTCATCTCAAAAAACAAAAAATCTTTAACCTAACTGTTCAATGTATAAATCACAGATATATAAAGTACATAATACATAGTGTATCTGTGGTCTTAAAATTTCCTGCCATTGCAGGAGAAATGACAATTAGGAAAAAAATGACCCAAAAAGGATCCTTAGGGGAATGATAATGTGCTGGAATTCCACCTAAGGTGGTTGGTAAAATATTAAGGGAAATATTACAGAAAGTAGTAAGATATTGTCTCAAACCTTTTGGAAGGCCAAAAGGTTTTCCTAACTTATAATAATGGAGCAGGCTGAAAGTGGCTGCTGATTCTTACCTTAGATAATTAAATCATAGGGTAAAGATTACGGATAATAGAAGCTTCCCCAGTTAAGTCTGTTTACCCCACATTCCTTTGTCTCTACTCTAACTAGCTTGTTTACTCATGTAACCTGAGAGCCAGATATCCATCTTGGGGGGAGGTCAACCACCGAAATTAGCCATTAATGGTGTTTGCTCTGGGTCCCTGAACCAAACCTTTTATCATTTGTAAAATCACTCTTTTTTATGTCAATTATCCACAAGCGTGTTGACTTAGAACCTCTGTTATTGAATCTATACTCAATAAATGCGAGGAGGAACAGCTAGTTGGGGGTCAGGTAGCTGCAGTCATCCTCTGAGAGCAGGTGACAACTTCCCTGGCCCATTCATTCACTGTACTCTGTGTCTGAGTGTTTGGCACCCAACGTGGGGTGAACTGACGTGATCAACACCACAATAATGGAAAAAAAGATTCAGAAACAGTGGCCATCATAAATCTCCCTGAATAATAAAGTACTAATATAACTTGAACCCATGGGTGCATGTGAGGGTCAAAATCAACCCTATCCAGAGGGCATGGACCCAGAATTCTTAGCTATCACAGGAACAACAGAATGGTTCAGTATATAGCCAGCCAACCCTGTGTTAAGGAAAAACAGCATAAATGCATGCAGCACCAAGACATACAAAACTCAAAGCTTGTAAATAATACCAAAACATTTTAGATTTTATATTTTTATATTTTAATACCAAAATAAAAAAGAACTAGAAATCCACTATATTGGATATACTATGACTGTTTAAGAATAGGAAGTGCTTTGGGTAGACAAGTCAAGTCATTAAAAAGAAAACCTACCATATCAAATTTATAATGGCAGTTTTATTATTTTAATGGATATAATTAGCCAAGTTTATAAATGACATTAATTACATGGGATTCAGTCTGTTTAACCTGAGTTCAGTGAATATTAATCAAAGGTCCTCTTGAAAGCTATTGCTAAAATTTATTCAATTTAATTTAGCCTAAACTTAAAAGTTGAAGGAAAGGATAAACTTGAAAATGTTACTTTAATAAAGTATTAAAATCTTAGTACAAAACATAAGTAACTGCCAGTATTACTTTCTGAGCACAAGAGATGCCCCCACATGTGTAAAATTACATACCTGAAGTTGACCTCAGTTATGCATATACATACGAATGAGTTTATACGTATGTATATTTGCCACATATACACAGGAGATACATCAAACCGTTAATCGTAATTATGTCTGGCCCAAAGAATTATTAGATATTTTAAGTTTTCTTTACAATTCTCTATATTTTCCAAATACAGAGTATATATTTGTTACCTGTATTTTCCAGGCCATTTTACTTTGTTAATAAGATGTTCCTCTATACTAGTATCTCATTAATTCATAGACTATAGAAAATGTTGCCTTTACATTTAAAAAATTTATGCGCTTGGGAGGTTTACAGATAAGCTTGACAGGCAAAAAAGAAGGTAAAAGCATTCTAGCCAAATGTTATTCAATTGAAACAATAAGGGCCACATTTATAATTTTAAATTTTCTAGTGGACAACTAAAAACTTACAAAGAAACAGGTAAAAATAATTACATTAATATATTTTATTTAATACAATATAGACAACATATTAGCATTCCAATGCAATCAATATAAAAATTATGAATGAAGTATTTTACTTTTTTTTTTTTTTTCAGTATTTTACATTTTTATAAAGCCTTTGGAATCTGGTATTTTCCACTTGGAACACATCAATTCAACTAGCTGCATTTCAATGCTCAAAAGTCATATGTGGCTAGAGGCTTCCTTAGAAATAGTGCAGGTCTAAGCAGAGGGACAATAGGACCAAAGCCACAGAGGCAGAGAAGCACACAGCACAGCTGGAAAAGGGAAGGATCATGTAAGTGGAGTTGAGGATCAGCAGGCAGGCAAACCACCAGTTACGGTAGTCACTGTGTGCAACTGAGGGCTTTACAATCTTATTATTAATAAGACCCACACCTAAAGGGTATAAGAGAGCCAACACGATGAAGTTTTAGAAAGCTGCTTTAGAAAGTGCTCTCCAGAAGAAAGGTGTGGAAAAGCCTGTATGTAACAAAAGGTAGGTCTGTAAGAATTAACATGAGAGATGATGAAGGTTAAGGCTATAAGAGGAAGGGACAGACAGATGATCTGAAGGTAAAATTGAGGAGAAGTACCTACAAACTTAGGATATTTATATTTTCCTGGTTACTTTTTTTCTTTTGTCATACACTGGCTATCTTTATCTCTAGGAAAGCTACACACACTGGTATAGCCGGTAATCTTCACTATTGTTTATGTTCATACACTGTGTGTAACTGTTTAACTGAGGGCATATTGGGGAGTGGGGCAAGTAAAGGATGAAATCAAGAACAGAGGTTGTGAGAGCAGCAGGAGGCAGCCAAATGCCTAGGCAGATGGGGGCAGGTCCCTGGTGAAACTTCACTCCAAGCCAAAGACAGTTTAAAGCCTGAAAGTTAAGCTGCAAATTAAATCCTCAGACTTTGTCCTCCTGTTTGGTGTGTTTTCTTCTGACTGGTCCCCACCCTTCACCTATTTTACATACACTTACCCTTTCCTAATTGGTTTTCTACACTTTCGTGCTCACCTTGGAGTGGTGCCTTCGCTTTAACCTTTTTTGCATACTCACAAACCAATCAGCACACACTCCCCAATCTGAGTCCATAAGAGACCCTGGACCCAGCCACATAAGAGGAACTTTCCCACCTTCAGGTAAGGGAAGCATCGCCCCTGTATCCCCACTCTGCTGAAAGTCAATTTCATGGCTCAGTAAAATTCTTCTCTGCCCTCCTCATCCTTCAATGTCCTGCATATCCTCATTCTTCTCGGGCATGGTACAAGAGATTGGGAACCACCAAACATCGGTACAAGCTATAACACGGGTGAGTGAAGGCATGTCAGTGTGGTTCCCCAGCTTGCAAAGTGACTGAGAAGAAAAATCCTACATCAGTTGGGTTAGCTCTTGGCTTTGAGAGCTAACGGGAGGTAGGTTTTCTAAGACAGCGAAGGTAGAGTGGAAGCACAGATCTAGGTACTTCTAAGACTAACAGGTCCTAATCACATGTGCCACAAAGTTAGAAGAGAGGTGGGTGCCAGAGATAAGGCATTATGAACATGTACTTATAATTAATCCTTGAAGCTGTCTGTCAGAAGCATTTAAGCCAGAGCCACTCTATCTTGAACAGAAGTTGAGTTAAAATAAGGCTGAGACCTGCTGGGCTGCATTCCCAGGAGATTAACACATTCTGAGACACAGGATGAGAGAGAAGGTCAGCAGGCACAAGATACAGGTTATAAAGACCTTGCTGATAAAACAGGTTGCAATGAAGAAGCTGGCCAAAACCAGCCAACACCAACCAAAACCAAGATGGCAATGAGAGTGACCTCTAGGCGTTCTCACTGCTACACTCCACCAGCACCAGGACAGTTAACAAATGCCATGGCAATGTCAAGACATTACCCTATATGATCTAAAAAGGAGAAGTATGAATAATCCACCCCGTGTTTAGCATATCATCAAGAAAGAACCATAGAAATGGGCAACCAGCAGCCCTCAGGACTGCTCTGTCTATGGAGTAGCCATTCTTTTGTGCCTTTACTTTCTTAATAAACTTGCTTTCACTTTACTCTATGGACTTGCCTAGAATTCTTTCTTGTACAAGATCTAAGAACCCTCTCTTAGGATCCAGATCAGGACCCCCTTTCTGGTTACATCTTTCTGGCAACCCACAGAAGGAACAATACTGAGGAAACCCTTAACCCAGGGTTAACTTTGGGTAAGCAGTGGGGTCCAGTAACAAAGCCACTGGTATAAATAACATTACCAAAAAAGATGATATTTGACTTGCACCACCTACCTCTCCTCCAAGGGCTATTGTAAACATCACATGAAAAAAAAACACATGTTGCTGGGTGCAGTGGCTCACGCCTGTAATCCCAGCACTTTGGGAGGCCAAGACAGAGAGGTCGTGCGGTGGTGGGCACCTGTAATCCTAGCTACTCATGAAGCTGAGGTACAAGAATCATTTGAACCAGGAGACGGAGGTTGCAACGAGCCAAGATCATGCCACTGCACTCCAGAGAAGTCAACAGAGTGAGACTCCATCTCAAAAAATAAAAATAAAAAAATACCCCCCTACATGTGAGGTCGTTTAGAATCTGTAAGGTGCCATGGAGATTTAAAGTAGGCATGATGACTACCCATTCACTCTCTCTCTGGGTCTCTCTCATTTCCCCTCCCACTACTTACACATCCAACTCAACTATTCTCCCCCATTTCCATGCCTAGGCTCAGCTGTATCAAAGGAAAATATAAAAACAGAATAATCAGCCTTAAGGTAGCTGTAAGACACATAGACAGATAAGCTTAGCCCTAGATCCCATATTCCAAGCACTTAAACTTTCTCTATGCCAGAGGAAATATTGCTAAACTAAAACAAAGTGGGTTAGGAGGAGGATTCCTCCACAATTATAAGGCAGGTGGAATATAAAAATATAAAATAAGAGTAAATAAGAAATTAATGTCAACGTGCAAACCAAAGACATCTAAAGAATAAAACATGATCTTCTTACATGCCACTGTCACCCAAAGAAGGATAAACTAAGTATAGATAGTTTCTTCGTTATCAAATATTATTTTACAAGTTTATGACAATCATTTCCTCACTTTTCTTTACATACAGAACTATCTATAGATAAAACCCTAAATGATATAGTTTAGTTTTGCCAGTTTTCAAAAATGTAGTTTTGCCTATTGGACTTTCACACTGTATATGTGTTCATTTGCAATTTGCTTTCCACTCAACATTGTACTATAAGAGTCATCCAGGTTTATACGAGTAGCTGTAGGTCCTTCAGCTGCGTATATTGATATAATACTTTTCATCCATGCCACTGTTGGTCTTCTGACTTGCTTCAAGCCTGAGACCATTACAAAGAATGCTGCTACAAATGTTTGTATATGGGCTTCCTGATACACACATGGAAATTCCTCTATAGAATACACCTAAGAATGGAGGCAGTGTGTTAAAGAGTAGATACATATTGAGTTTTACTAAATAAAGACCAAACAAAGCAGCTGCACTTAACTACATTCTTAACAAAGTAAGATTTCCTACTGATGCACTGCATTCTTTTATAATTTAAATGTAACCTTCATCTCCAGTTTTGCAATTGTACCTGTTTTCAATATTTGCCCAATTTTGAAACAGATTTAGTTCATTTTCACTTTATGCAAAGTAAGAGTAAAATTACATCTCCAGTCTAATAAGCAACATCTTAGAACACAGAACCAGCAGGGGGAATTCAGATATTCATATCCTATGATTGGCTTCTGTACATCTCTGGAAGTTATCCCAAGAATCCCAAGGTCATTAGAACTCTTCATTCTCTCTTGTGTTTGGCTCACTCTTTTTGTGTGTTGCAATCATGTTTATTAAGATTGCTTAAAGGCCAGGCATAGTGGCTCAGTCTTATAATCCCAGTACTTTGGGAGGCCGAGGTAGATGGATCGCTTAAGCTCAGGAGTTTGAGACCTGCCTGGGAAACATGGCAAAACCCAGTTTCTACAGTAGATACAAAAATTAGCTGGGTGTAGTGGCATATGCCTGCACTCTCAGCTACTCAGGAGGCTGAGGTGGGAGGATCGCTTAAGCCCAAGAGGCGGAGGTTGCAGTGAGCCAAGATCACACTACTGCACTCCAGCCTGGGTGACAGAGCAAGACCCTGCCTTAAAAAAAGAGAAGAAAAAAAGATTACTTATTTCTTTAATCATTTAACATACATGTTAGGCTCCATAAATTTAAATTCCCATGCACAAAAAAATTGTATGCTATTTTTATCTTTCAATAATAGAACTACATTTAACTTACCTATCATGTGTGGAGGGAAAAATAGGCATGCCAACATCTGTAGTAAGAAAATGTAATATATTTCTTAAATATTGAGTTGTACGTACTATGAAGATGTACATGATGTTATAAACTTCAGAAGCAACAATGAAGATATGTTTTCCAGAGAACTCACCTCTTTCCACCCATCTTTGCCCATTGTGAAAGACTATCAACATTTATGGTCTGATTACTTAAATTACGCTACTGCTGCACTGACTACATGAAAGACTAAAAGACATGATTTTAAAAAATCTTTCAAAATAAATACATTTCAAATAATCAGCACAGTTATTTTCTAATTCTGCCAGAATCTTAAATAAAACATACAAATAAAATTTTAAAACATAAAAATATAACTTAAAAACAAATGAATCATAGTATATCATTTTGTTGTACCAAAATACCCATATAATCATTGACAATCTGAAAACATGTCAGTGGTAACCATGTAATTGGAATCCTGTGTCAACATTCTGCTACAGAATTAGAGAAAACCAATCTATTGGAGAAAAATCTGAAACAAGTATTTTCTTTTAGAAATATAATGGAAGTGCCAGGACAATAAAATACCCTAGTTTCCTAAAAAATATACATATATTTTATAAAATAAAATAACCATAAATAGTCCATGTGCAGTGGCTCATGCCTGCAATCCCAGCACTTTGGAAGGCCAAGGCGGGCAGACTGCTTGAGGTCAGTAGTTCAAGGCCAGCCTGGCAACATGGTAAAACCACAACTATACTAAAAATACTACTAAAATTAGCCGGGCATGGTGGCGCGCCTCTAATTCCAGCTACTCGGGAGGCTGGGTCAGGAGAATCGCTTGAACCTGGGAGGCAGAGGTTGCAGTGAGCCAAGATTACGCCACTACACTCCAGCCTGGGCAACACAGTGAGACTCAGTCTCAAAAAAAAAAAAAAAAAAATCATGAATACTTTTCAACTTAACTATAGAGAAATATTTTACAAAAATCAGAAAGAAAAGGAATGTAAGTTTTCACTGGCTTATTTTGTAAAACTGAAGGCCTCAATCAAAATGCCCTGGAATCAATATATCTGAAAAAAATAATCCCAATTACAGAAGAAAAACATCAGGGAAAAAGATGTTTTACTGCAATGATACTTAAGCAAGAATTTATAAACCATCTAAATGTACAGTAAGATACAATTTAAACAAATGATAGTAAATCCACACAGAAGAGATAATAAAAACAATGCTTAGTGAAGTTTACAACAATATGAGAAATGTGATAAAGTTTACAGCTAAACAGTAGGAGACATCATTACATCACACAGAATAGTGTCACTGCCCCCAAAATGCTCTGTGCTCTACCTATTTATCCCTCTTCTCCTCCCCCTGAGCCCTTAGCTATCACTGATCTTTTTAGTATCTTTTTTTTTTTTTTGGCACTTTCCAGAATGTCGTATAATTGGAATCATACAATATAGACAGCCTCTGTAGACTGGCTTCTTTCCTTTAGCTATATTCATTTAAGGTTCTTCCATGTCTTTTCCTGGCTTAATAGCTCTTTTTTTCTTATTGCTGAATAAAATTCCACTTTATGAATGTACCACAGTTTGACTCATCTATAGAAGGACATCTTGTCTGCTTCCAATTTGAGGCAATTATGCATTTGTCTAAACCCTTAGTACGGTACAACACAGAGTAAATCCTAAACTATGGACTTTAGTCCATAATAATGTATCAACATTGGCTCATCAATTGTCACAAATGTAGTACACTAACGGAAGATGCTAATGGGAAACTTGAAGAGGGAATGTATATAGGAGGACTGTATGTACTTTCCACTCATTTTTCTGTAAACCTAGAACTGCTCCAAAAAATAAAGTCTATTAATTTTTAAAGTAAAATGCAAAGGTGTAATTAAAAGGATAAAGCACAACCATAAAGAGAATGAAAATGGAGCCTTAGGTGGATGATGGATTTTAATAATTTCTAGCAGAAAATTAGTAGTGAGGCCAGGTGCAGTGGCTCACACCTGTAATCCCAGCACTTTGGGAGGATAAGGCAGGTAGATCACGAGGTCAGGAGATCGAGACCATCCTGGCCAACATGGTGAAACCCTGTCTCTACTGAAAATACAAAAATTAGCTGGGCATGGTAGCATGCACCTGCAGACCCAGCTACTTGGGAGGCTGAGGCAGGGGAAGTGCTT
>CAUYLG010036108.1:0-126119 GCA_963573385.1 Cacajao melanocephalus
TTAGTTGGGCATGGTGGTGTGCACCTGTAATCCCACCTACTCTAGAGGCTGAAACAGGAGAATTGCTTGAACCCAAGAAGCAGAGGTTACAGTGAGCTGAGATCACACCACTGCACTCCAGCCTGGGTGACAGAGCAAGACTCTGTCTAAAAAAAAAAAAAAGTTTAAGGAATATATTGTTAATATTTTCTTGAGATTAATATACCTAAATCAAATTACTCAGTCAAACTATAGGAAGGTGCATGTATTTGAAGGGGATATAAATATTTTTAGGGCTTGCAATACATATTGACAAACTGCTTTCCCACAGGTTATACCAATTTATCCCAAGAATTGATTTGGAAATTGGATGCTTGTCCACTTTTCTCTGCAAAGAAAGAAGATTCCACTGTTCACATGTCTTCCACAGATTTATTGTGCCAACTGTACGGCTCACCCTTACAGTATCTGATCCTCCTGTCCTAATGAAATCTCACAGTTCCTGATGAAACTGTGCACCAAATTACTACAGAAATGGAAAGAAAGGGAAAAAAAGCAAAGAAAGAGTACTCCAGGGTAATGAAACCCCAACACATACTCACCAATAGATCAGTCTTTGTGGCAAAAAAGTGATTTGATTACGCAATTTGTAACTCAATACATTTCAGCAATTTTCAAGTGCATTTGAACCGCTCTTGAGAATGTCTTTATTTCGGAATTACTAACTATACAAAAATCAATGTGTTGAGAAGAAAACACCCTAGTAGAAGCCTCAAAAACTGAAAGATAAAAGACTGGAAGAAGTTACGAAATGTCAAAAACTCTTTTGTTCTATCACAAAAGATGCTAAAAAATCTGATAGACAAAAGCATGAAATTGAGAAGAATCGTAATAGCTAAGAAAATATAAATAATGAAGACAACAAAGAGAATAATTATAAAAGTCAGATCGTGCCAAAGTAGTACTTTATTAAAAGGAAGAGATAAATTTGGAGCATAATTAATTGTTGAATAACTCAATTTAATGAAGGAGAGTGAATCATATGACTACGTGGAAAAAAAGATTTGCAATCTTGGTGATTTGATCACAAAATACAGACATCAACAACAATAACATGAACCCTTGTAGTAGGCCACTACTACAAGAACATCGACCAAAAAGTATAGGAAAAAAATATAGCCCAAAAATGTAGAAAAAACATACTATAGTGATTGTCCAAGTTAACCAATACAAATATTGTTACACTTCTGAACTTTTTGATGTATGCAGTATTTGTTAGCTTTTTAGGATTTGTGATTGTTGTGATTTATCCTAAATTAATATTCATATAGATGCCTAATATTGTCTTCATAATTTGATATTCTTTTTCTGAGAATGAATCGCAGTTCCTATAAGCCTCAGGTTCCTGGAAACCTAGATCTGTCCTGCTGTGAACATTGAGTGCCTGTAAATGTTCTCAGAGAAGATTCTAAGTCCAGCTCAGCTGATCTGTGTCATCATACCTGGCATGTTTTAGAACAACAAGGCTTACCACAGCTAAAGTACCCTTGGGAAGGATTATGCAATGCCAGAAAGATTCGCTCTTCATAAGTCCTGTAGGTGAAAAGGGGGTCAATTCACTGAAGCTGTCAACATTTAACACTCAGACATGGCCAGGCACAGTGGCTCACACCTATAATCCCAACACTTTGGAAGGACAAGCTGGGAGGATCACTTAAGGCCAGGAGTTGGAGACCAGCCTGGACAATAGAACAAGACCCAATTTTTTTCTTTTTTTGTCTGTACAAAGAAAAAAAATAAAAATTATCTAGGCATGGTGGTATGCACCTATAGTCCCAGCTACTCGGGAGGCTGAGGCAGGAGGGATCACGTGAGCCCAAGAGTTTGAGGCTGCAGTGAGCTATAATCAATCACACCACTGCATTCCAGCCTGGGCAACTGAGTGAGACACTGTCTCAAAAAACAACACAGTCAGACATTTATTGAGCATCTACTACATATGCCATGAACTGGAGACCCAAACAAATGCTAAGATGCTAGTGAGAAAGATGGCTCTGCCAACAAGCCATCAGTTTGGCAACCACTACTACTCAGCTGAGCACACTCTGGAAGCAACTCTCCCTTCACCCACTGTCTTTTCCAACCAGCTCCAGGACCTGCTTCCTTCCCCACCTAAGACATGATGTCTTAGGTAGACATCACAGGTCCCTTTAAGTCATGAGAACAGTAGTTTTATGTCTGTGTCTGATCAAGGTAATAATCAAAATGTTCAATTTCATTTAAAGTTAAAGCATCTTCTCTCTGGCTCGGAAGCCTGAAGTGATGAAGGTAGTCATCTCCTTCTCCTATCCCCTCCCTCTCCCTATCCTGATGAAGGGTTGAGGTGGGGGGGCCAGGATGAGGGAGCAGAAAGGATCTAACTTGACTGCTTCGGTTGTGAGCTGACATCGGGGCTGAATTCTCTTTGGCGTGCTTTCTTGGGTTTCTTGGAGAAGGCACTTGAACTTCTGCTGTAAAGCTCCCGACTTAGGGTTGCCAGACAAAATTACAGAATGCATAATTAAATTTGAAATTTAGATAGATAAAAATCAAAAATATCTAGTGTATGTCCCAAATACTTCATGTAACATATGCTAAAAACACACGTGTTGTTTACCTAACATTCAAATTTAAATAAGTGTCTTGTATTTTTATTTGTAAAATCTGACAACTCTACCTCAACTACACTTTTCATTATGAGGTTGGTTGTGTGTAGTTGTGGGGCAGAGTCGCAGCAGCCCTTGAGGGTCCGGTTTTCCAGGGGCCCACATCTCTGTTGGCTCCCTTTGCCCTTTCAGGCAGCCCACTTGGGTGGAGTCCCCTTCAAAAAGGCTCCAGGAAGTCTCTCCACCACCCACATCAGGTCCCCAGGAGCCACACACCTTCACCCCACTGCCCGCTGGGGCAGGCCGCTATTGGCCACAGCAGCCCTGACTTCTCAGACCAGTGAGGGGAAAGCTCCCGGTTCAGCTCTTCTCACTTCCTTGAGGTGAAGGGGAAGCACTTGCTGCCCCACCCCATGGAAGGGCAACAGGGGTGGTGGGAACACACAGCCCTCAGCCCACCCTCTTCAAGTAAACCCTCCCTGACGCCTTGATCCAAGGCTGGAAGTGGGTGAAGGGCTGACAGAGGAAGCTTTCCACTCACCGAGCTCGTCCTGGGCAGGGACTCAGAACTTAGTGCGGATGTGTGCCTCCTTGTACCTATTTATTTTGTTCTGTCTTTGAGGCCTCTGCTGAAATGTCTAGATAACAGGAAAGTCCCTTTTACCATCCAGTTATACTCCCTTGTTATGAATGAAGTCCAAAGGGACACAAGGGAGAGGGAAGAAGAGTTTATTTGGCTGGGTTTAGGGGTAGTGAGGAAGGGGTGCAGCGAAGACTAACATGCTTATGAATCTCCCTCACTCCGTGCTGCGCAGACTAACATGCTTATGAATCTCCAGGGATCATGTTAAACAGAAGATTTGGCTTCAGTAGATTTGGGGTGGGGCCTGAGATTCTGCATTTCCTACAGCTCTCAGGTGATGTCCTCAGATGCACTTTGAGCAGAAAGGGGCTAGAAGGCTGTGTAGGAGGGGCTGCTAGGCCCTTGGGAGAGGTGGGAAGTATGGGGCATTGCAGGCCAGGGAACAGCAAATGCAAATGCAGAGGAAGAGCCCAGGTCTGGTAACACGGCCTCTGCAGGTCCAGTCTGTGGTCAGAGGCTAAGAGGGGCCACCCACAGTTGTGGGAGAGGAATGCAGGAGCTGGCAATAGGTGAAGTTCCATCGGGGGTCCTGACTGTGCCTAGAAAAGCTGGAACAGGAAAAGCAAGCTGAGTGGGTTCCATTGGTGTTAGCTCTTATAAAAATGCTTTATGAGCTAGGCTGCATAATTGTATTTCACAAAGCCATGTGAACACTAATTACTCAGGGCATCTGATGGTTCAACCACAAAGTGCGTGTGATAGACACATTCAAGTCCTGCTTTGCACAATGCCCAGCTGGCACTGGTTTGCTGCAGTTCACATGACTCTGTCTCCTAATGTGCACAGGTGGTATGGGTCACCAGAAAAAGGTTTGCTGTCTCAGTGTAACATCTGCAGAGGGTCAGCAAATCACATGGCCTAAGCTGCCTGTGGGCGGCAAGCTAGTGGCCTCCTAAAGATGTCCACTTCCTAATGCCCAGAACCAGTGAAGAGGTGACCTTACATGGCAAACAAAAGGGCTTTTGCAGATGTGACTCAGTTAAAGATTTTGAGACGGGGAGACTACTTGGGGTTGATTAGGTGGGTCCAATCTAATCACACAAGTCCTTAAAAGTACTGGCCAGGCACGGTGGCTCATGCCTGTAATCCCAGCACTTTGGGAGGCCAAGGCGGCCTATGGATTGCTTGAGGTCAGAAGTTCGAGACCAGCCTGGCCACCACGGTGAAACCCCATCTCTACTAAAATACAAAAATTAGCCGGGTGTGATGGTGGGTGCTTGTAATCCCAGCTACTAGGGAAGCTGAGGCAGGAGAACTGCTTGAACCCAGGAGGCAGAGGTTGCAGTGAGCAGAGATCATGCCACTGCACTCCAGCCTGGGTGACAGAGCAAGAGTCCATCTCAAAACAACGAAAAAAGTAGAGAACCTTCCCCATTTGTGGTCAGAGGGAGAGTGGTGAAAACAGAGGAAAGGTAAAGAGATAGCAGCATGAGAAAGGGCACTGCTGCTGGTTCTGGGATATCAGGGTCCATAGACAAGGACTAGGGAGAGGCCTCCGAGAAGGAGCTAAGGGATCCCCCTGGTGACAGCCAGCAAGGAAATAGGGACCTCAGTCCCACAACCTTGTGGAACTGAATTCTGCCAACTGACAAGAAAATGCATTCTCCCCTAGAATCTCCAGAAAGGAATGCACTTTTGTGGCCAAGTGAGGCTCGTGTCTGACCTGCAGAACTGTACGATGATAAATTATGTTGTTTGGAACCGCTAAATTTGCAGTAATTTGTCACAGCAGCAATAGAAAATGAATCCCCTGCCCAGAATGACTTCCTCCTTTCCTGTCAGAGGAAGGCTCGGGTCTTCTGCTGAAAACTGGCTTCCCTAAGTAGTCACACCCAAGGCTGAATACTCCCCAGAAGCAGCTGCTATTTTCTGAGAACAATGAGTTGCTTGTAAGCCTGAGAACAGGATGAAAACCCATTCTGCAAACAGCCCTGCATGTGACGGGCATGCCTTCAGAGGGCAGCTTGGTCTTTGCTGCCTGCTTTCTGTCCTGCCTTTTTCTCCCATGGCTTCTGCCTGGCTCTTTTGCTTTCTCACTTTGTGCAGAAAGCCATCTCAACTCTTCTTGTAGGAGAATAGCTGTATGGACGTAGCAGGGGGAGTTACCACATGCCTTCCTCAGTGGTTTCAGAGAGGGGCCTCTGCTCAAATGTCTCAGTGGCCACCTTCATCAGACCATGGAGAGGTCAGAGCGGGAAGGGATTCTGGAGTTGGTCCAGTCCAACCATCTCATCTTACATGGAAGGAGGGAAGGAAGTAAGGGAGAAAATAAGAAAGCTGAGGTCAACCCTCCTCCCGGGATGTGCCTGGCCAACAGGATCCCAAGGGATGATATGACATTGAAATTAAGAAACCAAGGAAAGCTGAGAACTAAAGAAAACTGAACCCAGTCAGCCAAGAGGCATCCTTGAGGACTAACCAAGGCATCAGAACCTGAATGCCCCCGATGAGTCAGAAAATCGGGTACCTCGAGAGCCAAGAAGCCAAAAATGGGGGCTGGAACTGGGACTTTGGTCATCTCTGTGCACTCACCCAGCAAGGGTGGGAGGGACCCTGGGACCAAGCGATCAAGGTCACACAACGGATAAACAGAGCTGCTGGACTTCAAACTGAACCACGCCATTGTGCTAAAGCAGTTATTGCCTTCCATGAATCATAAACGTTTTTCAAGGCCACATATGTACATACTCTTTCTATGTATACAGATTTTTTTCTAAAGGTTAATGTCTAAACAAATCAGTTAAGGTCAGCCTTGATTTTTGAGTGTTTTGGTTAAAGTTTCTGAGTCATTGAGCAAATTCAGGTGTCTTGCTTTCTCCTTTCTTTTTCTCTCTTCATTTAAAACGTGATCTCTAACCTGTTGGCTGGTTAAAATGTGAGAAAATTAGACAAATGCCTACCTTTTCCTTTTTGGCTGACAAATGAAGGCTCAATGAGGTACCTTCATCTGTGGGGATTTATCTCCTTTGTGGGGGGCCTGCTTCCCCCTCAAGATAGAGGAGTAAAAAAAATCAGTGGTGTCACTCGGGCTCAAAAGGACAGAAGACTTGACACTGGAGTTTGGGGGCCCCAGAGGGGCTCAGCCACATAGATCTTCCTGCCCCACCCTTCCTACCACAGCTCTTTTTAGGAGCCACCCCTACCCCCACAAGACTGTCCTTGGTTGCTCAACCATTAATTACTTCAACAAATAGTGATTGATCACCTACCCTCTGCTAGGCATAGGAGTCCTGTGAGATGGGCTCTTCACTTAGTCCTCATCCTCACTGACTATTGACACCATCCCCCCCAACACCCCCAATTCTACTATCCCCTTCTAGCCTGACACAGGACCTGCCTCTCTGAGCCTCTGACCTCTGCTTTCTCCCAGCATCTATTTTGGTTCTTCCTCCTTGGCTCAGTAAGTACATGGACAATTCTAGATCAGCCTTACAGGCAGCCACCCCCAGGTTGGCCTCAGCCTCAGGGGCAGGGCAGGATCCTGGCCTACAAATCATGTACTCAGAGCTTCAGTCCAGTCTCTGCAAGGGCTGGCAGCAGACGGCACTTGCCCTGGGAGACCGAGTCCAGACACCTGTTCCCTGGCACGGCAGAAGTCCTCCACCAAGGCCCTGGGATGGCAGCCCTGACTTTCCATCACTGATCTCCTGACAGCGATCTCGATCTGTCCATCTTCCCTGAAGCCCAGTCCATCCCTTGCAAAGCCAGTTTCCGCTGTCCCATGATGATTAATGCTAAAGCTCTCTTTCCAACCTTTGAAACGCCATTTCATGCCGTGCATTTAGAGAAAGGGCTTTGCCATCTGCAGAGGACCTGTGCGGAAATGTGGGGAAATGACCGTGTGTTTATTTATGTCATCCATTGTTAGCTAAGAATATCCAGGTGTTCTAATAATGGAGGTACCAAGAAAGGAAACAATGTTGGATGGTGGGAAGGACGCTGGGCTCAGGGCAGGAAAACAAGCCGCACAGCCCAACCTGAGTGACCTTCAGCAAGTTTTTGTCTATAGCCTCAGTTTCTTCCTCTGTGGAAAAAAAAAATTAGCCTACAGTACTTGCTATGCTGACCTCAAAGGAATATAACAAGAATCCAATGAGAGGATGTATGTGCATCCCAAATTTGCTCAGGCCCAGCACCAGAGGGACAAATCAATCCACATTAACAGATGTCACCAGGGCCTCCCACCTGCTGACACAGGCCTCCAGCACTTCCCCATAGAAGTTTCACTGAGATATTTTTCAGAGTGCCTAGGTGTGTCTCATGAGGACCCACACATAACCTTCTCTCCCAGTTTCCTGCCTGAGAATGCCCTCCCTATACCTACTATATCCCAAGCAGGGTTGAATCTCAGGGCTCCCAAAGCTGTAAAAGACAAGAGGTGTCAAAATAGTCTATCCCCCCTCAGACTGCACCCCCACCTCCTAGCAGAGGGACACCTGGAGGCTGGGACACGCTCGGGAACGTCCAGGCTGCAGGTTAGTTCAGGAGAACATCCCTATACAGAGAGGGCAGGGCCCAGGCTGAGGGGTTTATGCATGTTCCCACTGGATCCATGCAGCTTCCTGGAGACAGGGATTGTCCTCCTCCTCATTTGACCAAGTCACACAGCTAGTAGTACTAGGTGGTGGGACCCTGTGGTGGGCATTGGTCATTCTGGCTGCTTAGCATCTAGATATACTTATGCTATGCTTTCTTCTAGAAGCTGCGCAGTTTTCAATCTTATAGTTACGTCTATGGTCCAACCTGAGTTAATCTTTGTATATGATGTCAGGTAAGCATCAAGATTCTTTTTCTTTGTATTGGATGTCCGCTTGTGGATATACAGTACTTCTTATTCGGGAGGAACGTCAGGATAAGTAGAAGGAAGATTCCATTGCCCACTACAGAAACCCAGCTGAAGGGGAAGCTTCCCACTCTCTGGTTGCTTAAAGCTTTGACCCATTAGGGAGAGAAGCCAAGGCGCATGGTCATTTAGGGATTAGATGAAGTGGCAGTGAACGGCAGTGACAAGTGCTCCTCCCAAGTCAGTGGCTCTCGAGGCGGCCTCTGGACTGTGCCTGTCCTCTGCTACATCTTGCCCCAGCCACGGCCTCCCAGCGGCCCCATGATTCTATGCACTTCCCACTGCTCCTCACTTAAATTCCTTCTCTGCTGAAGTTAACCAGAAACAGTTTGTGTTTGCAACCAAATTCGCAGCTGCTACAAGGCAGAATTCAAACTCTGACAATTTCTTGCTAAAAAAAAACCATGTGCTTTCTAAAATACCATTATTGGTGCACTGTTAAAGCTTATATACATATAAGACATAATTATTACAATGCATTAAATTGGACGATATCCTAGTGAGATAAGTGGCAGGGTGGTGGCAATCGTGGAAGAAAGCAAGCTCAAGCCATCAAGACTAGATGCTCTCAACGTACAGGCTCACAGAAAGCTTTGGAAGGAAAAGAGTTACAAGAGTCAGGAAAACAACAGATTAAATAGGAAGCACCCAGCTGGGTAATGCAATTCTACCGCCTCTTTCCCAAAGAACTAAATTCAGCTGTGGCTTAAAAAAAAAATTCTGTATGGTTTGTGGGTGGTCATAGTCATGAAACCTAGAATTTTAAAGCTAGGAAGGACCTTAAAAATCATCTGACCTTCAGACCCGCCTGGGTTTTATAAGAAAAAGAAAATCATCTATTTTACTGGCCTTATTTCCTAGATAAGGAGACTGGTTCCCAGTTAGGTTACAGGACTTAGGAAACACCACATGCCAAGCAGAGACAGAACCAGACTAGAGGAAGGCTTTCTCTCTACCTTGATGCATGCCCTATGGGAAAGGATGGTGAAAACAGTCCAAAAAGTCAGAGGGGAACTGTGCTTACACAGCGGGAAACTAGACATAAGTTTGAGTAAGAAATCAAATTGCAAGTTTACACCAGTCTTGTCGTCTCTGGGAAGTCACCGATTCAGTCTCAAAACCATCACCCTGAGATGGGCCCACTCTTTCCTGTTTCTACTGGGGAACTATCTAGGTAAACCTCTCCTCCGGAGGTCCTCTAGAGTGTTCCTGAGGCCTGCACTTAAATATAGCATTTGAGAGCCAGGATGTACTTGAAGTTCAACTTCAAAGTATGTGTTTTTCTGCAATTCACACAGGCTGTCGTACATGTATCACCTGGGAGGAGTGATAGGCTGTGGTGTTATCTTAGTGCTGTGGTGTTAGCTTACAGACAATCATTCCTATTAGTCTCTAGGGAAAAGGGATACTGAAGAAATTCAACAGAAGACCTAAAGTCTCTATCGAGGTATTTTCACACAATCAGCCTACACTCTGAGTACAATTTAGGGAAAAGCTTTCTTTCCCCAGAATACATTCTGGAAGTTAAGAGAGATGTTGGAAAGCACTGACCACCTTCCCCTGTGGAGGGGCCACCTCTCCAGCTGATCCTCCCCAGCAGCCTGAGCTTCATAGTCAACCGGAGAGCTGAGGGCCCCACAAACAGCAAAGTGATGTAAGCTTCAGGGAGAATAAGATCGCTCAGTTTGTAGTGATGTGGAAAGTTCTCCAAGGTTCACTGGGGACCCAAAAAGCAAGTGTGATCATGTGATCACACAGGTATAAAAAATACACATACATGATTTAGCAAAATACACAACTTCTGAAAAGAGACACATGAAACCATTAACAGTGTTTGCTCCTGAAGCGTAAGATTGGAATAACAAGGAGGAAGGGAGAGGATATTTTTGCTTTTTTGCTTAAAACATTTCTGTTAATGTTTACCTTAACAGCAATAACAAGAACTATGAGTACAGGTTACCTTTATAATTAAAAGTAGAAACTATTTTTTAAAATCCAGTTTCCAGGGCATTAACCCTCAGATCTGGGTGGGTGGGGCGTAAATATTCATATCTGAATAAGTTCTTTGGATGATTCTAACGTGTGGCCAAAGTTGAGAACCACTGGCTCAAGGCATTAGGGGCCCTGGTAATGTATGAAGTGCTGTGATGTTATCTTAACGGGAACCTCTCTGTCCGATTAGCTTCTGGAGGGAAAACGGTGCTGGCAAAATTCAGCAGAAGAGCTAAGCAGTGTGTTTCCCAGGATAGAAGTGGGTTCCTCAGGTGGGCATCTCAGGGGGCAGCCAGAGGTCACTTGGGTTGATGTCCAGGAAGCAGAGAAGAGAAAGCAAGAGAAGGCAGTTCAGGCCCACGCAGCAAGCCTCCGAGGCCTTCTGGGCCCCCAGAGCCATTGGCTCCACGGCCTCTGCTCTCCCCACCACCAAGCAAGGACTTGTAACGGAGGAACCCACAGGCAATTCGAATATTTGTTGTATTTGGAAGCCTCCAAATTCTGTTTAAAAATAATTCTGGGTTTCTTTCAAAAGGCAGGTTGGGGAGAAACATCTGGAATAAAATAAACCCGCAGACCCCTTACACAAACCAAAAGGGAAAGAAAAAGCATCCCACTCCAAATTACACTATTCCCAAAAGAGCCAGAAAGACGTGAATGGGGGAAGGAAGAGCAAAAAAACAAACTTCTAAATGATGTTAAAAGAGAGTGAGGAAAATAAGAGTGGAGGTCTGTCTGGCCGTACTTTGCTCTCACATTTTGGAAAGAAAGAAGTTTCATTTCAGTAATTTTGAGTCTTTCTTAAAAAAAAAAGAAGTAATGTTTCTGTGCAGTTCTAAATGATACACTTGAGTCAACTTGAGGAGCTACACATACAACTGGTATCTACATTCCCCTCCTCCCCATAGACCTGGCTAAAGAGTCTGTGTCCTGCCCCATTAATAATGGTTGTCGTCTCAGAGAAGGCATGTTTCTGACAGACATTGTTCTCAGCAGCAGGGCTGGTGTCTGCATGTTCCACGTCCTGAGTTCAAAAGGAACTGGCCTCCGCAGGATGTCTTTCAGAAGGGCTGATGAGGGGCTTCCAGGCCATCAGCTGCAATTCCCATTGCAAATCAGTTCATCTTGGGAAATGTCTGCCATGGGGACAAATCTTTACTGACAGCCGACGTCCCAGTGGCTTATGTTGATTCCTTTAGGATAGCTGGGGGAGTTAGCATTGCTCAGCATCTAGTAGGAACCCTCTAGAAGTGATATCTCTTATTCTTGCTCAGTCCTGTGAACTCATTTTTACTGTCCACATGTCACAGATAAGGAAGTTGAGTCCCAGAGAGTCTGGGTTCCAGAATCAGGCAAATCTAGCTCCTCTACTCAGCAGTAGTGACTTTGGGCAAGTTACTTAACTCTCTGTGTCCTCTTTGAAGTGGAGAGAAAATGAAACCTCTCATAGTAACAGAGAGGATTGAGAGAATGCCTCTCAAAGCATTTAGCAGACAAATACACAACCAATAAATATTAGGTGCTATTGTTACTGTTGCTATAATGATATAAAGGGTTAAATAGCTTGCTGGAATTAAGTAATTCTGCACTGTAATAAAGTGCTGAAGCAGGGATTTTTGTTGTCGTCTTAGCCCCAGCACAAACTCATTACTCAGCACTGTGTCTCTAAGCTGAGGATGAACGAGACACAGACGTCAGACAGAGGCACCTGTCCTCTTCCCCCATGGCGTAGCAAAGTAGCTAAGGGTATAGATTAGGTAGACGTTGCCTTCGGGACACAAGGTCTATTTTGTGGCTTATTCGTCACAGAGCAGGACTGACTGTCTGCACCTGCTATAACACAGGTCTAGGATGCGGCCCAGGAGAATTCTGCTGAGCAGGCAGCAGGCAGGGCCAGAAGCTGGGAACAGGCTGGCAAGGGCTAGAGAAACTGGGCACCATAGGCACTGGTGCAGAAAGGGGACACAAGGTCTGGGCACCGTGTCTGTGGGCTCAAAAGGTTGACCATTTGGAACCATCTGGGCACGTGGTCAGCCAAGCAGGTCGTTGGGGGGAAGTGCCCAAGTCAGCAGGCTGCAGCTGAACTTGAAGAAAACTGTAATGGATCTGGCAGCCAATGGGTGATCTGCAGCTGTGGAAAGTGGGATCCTGGTTTCTAGGGTCCCCTGGGGAGGGCGCTGGCTATCAGTAATTCACCCACATCCCTGGCCCTTCCTAGTCTCTCCTATTGAGAGTGTATGATTGGGGGGTGACAATGTATGTAAAGAACCCACAGGAAAATAGGAGCCGAGCACTACTATTGCTATACTAGGCACTTTGCAGTCCCATCTCAGTTCCCACAATAGGCCCATGTGGTAGCTATTCTCATGCCCCGGGTTATCAAGGAGGAAACTGAGGCTCATACAAGTTAAGAAGTTTGCTTAAGGTCAGTGTTGTCTAATAAGCTAAGTAAATGTCTGCTTAGGATACCCGCAAAACAAGAGCACTGAAAAACTTGCTTCTGAAATAATTTGAAAATTGATTTCTCTAAGACTGCACCAAAGGGATCATTGTTGGAAAAATAACTTTGTTGAATTTCCTTACAGTTATTTTTATGCCCTAAACAGAATGGAAAGGTATAGGTGAAAAAAAAGTCTTTCTCCTCGCTTCCCTCTCTTTTTATAATGAGGGAATGAAGTGATGGGGAGAAGTGGGAAGAATCTTTTCTAGAAGGCCTCAGAAAATGTCCTCCAACGTCCCATTGACTAGGACTGGGTCACACACACCCCTAGACCAGTCACTGGCAAAGAGAAACACATTGTATTGATTGTCTTAGAACAACCACAGTTCATACCGTGGTGCTGGGCAAATGGCCACATCAACAACATTGGGTTCTGTTAACAAGAAGAAAGGGACAACACAATGGTGGTTGATAGGCTATGGATGGAGCTATCGCAACCCTTCAGAGTGCTCCAAAATCCCAAAGGAGCTAGGAAAGCACAGACGGTTCATTTACCAGATGGTTACCTTGGGTTTGGGATTTATTAACTCTACTTTTTTTTTTCCTTTTTTTTTTTATTAGAGACGGGGTTCACCATGTTGGCCAGGCTGGTCTTGAACTCCTGACCTCAAGTGATCCTCCTGCCTTGGCCTCCCAAAGTCCTGGGATTACAGGTGTGAGCCACCACGCCTGGCCAACTACAAGTTTTTTAAAAGAGAATATCGGCCGGGCACAGTGGCTCACGCCTGTAATCCCAGCACTTTGGGAGGCCGAGGCGGGCGGATCACGAGGTCAAGAGATTGAGACCATCCTGGCCAACACAGTGAAACCCTGTCTCTACTAAAAATACAAAAAAATTAGCCGGATGTGGTGACGCGCGCCTATGGTCCCAGCTACTTGGGAGGCTGAGACGGAAGAATCGCTTGAACTCTGGAGGCGGAGGTTGCAGTGAGCCAAGATTGAGCCACTGCCCTCCATCCTGGTGACAGAGCAAGACTCTGTCTCAAAAAAAAAGAGAGAGAATATCAATTGACTCGTATGGAGACTTGAATCCCATGACGCTATTATTATTATTATTATTATTATTTTGAGGTAGAGTCTCACTCTTGTCACCCAGGCTGGAGTGCAGAGGTGTGATCATGGCTCACTGCAGCCTCAACCTCCCAGGTTCAGGTAATCCACCTCAGTCTCCTGAGTAGCTGGGACTACAGGCATGTGCCACTAGGCCCAGATAATTTTTGTATTTTTAGCAAAAATACATGGGTTTTGCCATGTTGCCCAGGCTGGTCTCGAACTCCTTGACTCAAGCAATCTGCCCACCTCAGTCTCCCAAAGTACATGAGCCACTGCACCTGGCCAGACACGGTATTATTAGAACTACATATGTTCTAACAAAAGCTTCACCCAAATTCTGTCCCCTATTTCTATTTCTCTCACCTTCTTTAATCATCTAAGTGCCTTATCACCTGTCTTCATTTTAAGTTCCCACTTCCTACTCCCTCCTCAACTCCCTAACATCTGGCTTCCACCCCAGTTTCTCCCTTGAAACTGTCATGGCAAAGGTCATGAATAAATAATAAGCTCCCCACTCCCTTGCACACTTTTCCAGCTCAGTGGCACGTGGCACTGTCACCCCCTCCACAGTCTTCCAAGGCTCTCCTCCATTGGTGCCTGGGGCCCTGCTCTCACCTTCTGAGCTCTCTGGCTGCTCCATCTCTCAGCTAGTTTACTACAGGGGCCTATTCCCAAACGTTGGGGCTTATTCCCAGCGTTCTTCCCTTTACTTCCTTTCTTCTCTCTCCAGACTCTATCCTTATGACATGCACTACCATCCCAGATCTCTAACTCCAGTACAGGCTGGAGACCTGAGCTGCAGATCTGTATGCTTAATCGACTTTTGGGTAGAATTTCACATGCTCCTCAAGTTCAATCACTTCTATTAATTGATTTAGAAATAGGGTCTTGCTCTGTTGCCAGGTTGGAGTATAGTGGCACCATCATAGCCCACTGCAGCCTCAAACCCCTGTGCTCAAGCAATCCTCTAACCTCTGCCTCTGCCTCCCAAGTAGCTAAGACTAGAAGCACACACTATCATGCCTGGCTTTTTTTTTTTTTTTTTTTTTTTGTAGAAATGGTTTTTATATGTTTCCTAGACTGGCCTCAGAGTCCTGATCTCCTGCCTCAGACTCCCAAAATGCTGGGATTACAGGTGTTATTCACCATGCCTAGCTCAATTTCTTCTAAATGAACGAATTATACTCTCTTACTTGCCTTTTCTCTTGTGGCTCCTGATCCTGGTGACTGGCGCTACCAGCTATTCAGCCACTTAGCCAAGCCAGAAACCTGGGTTCTACCATGTAATAAATAGATCAAGTCATACTGTTTCTATTTACTTAGTATCTCAGGTATCTCTGTTCTCTTTTATATCCACAACTCCCACCCAGGCTCAAACACGTATCATAACTCTCTGGGTTATTACAAGGGTCTGAAACTGATCCCTCCACCTTTATGTTCACCCTACCCCCCAGCCTATGCATCACCATCATCATGGTGGTCTTTATAAAATACAGAGACGATCACTTCTTCACTCTTTAGAAGGCTTCTATGGCTCTTCCCTGAAGCCAATACAAAATTCATGACCTAGAAATCCAAAGACAGCTCATCTTTTTAGCCTTATTGGCTTATGCTCTCTCTATGCTAGCTGGAGACAGAAAGACATGACATTGCATTTTAATAGGTAAAATGTTTTACCTTTAGTAACTTGGGTTTCTTGCATTTTTATAACACTCTTTGATTTATCCAGCTCCATTTTGGGAGACCATTATGTAATGATGTGACTAAGCTTCAGTCTGAAACACTGTGTGTCTGATTTGAATTGTTGAAATCTCTAAATTCAAGTTTCCTTATATGCTAAATGGGGATACTAATACTTGCTCACAGGGGAGTTGGAGGTGTAAATTCAGTGATATATATAACAGACATGACATATGGTACGTGTCCAATCAATGATAACAGCTACTACTTATAGAGCAGATCTTACTCGTGCCAGGATGGTTCTAGGTGTTCTATGTTTGTTAGTTCCTTTGATCTTCATAAAAATCTTTTGAGGTAGATACTGTTATTCTTATTTTATGGATGGAGAAACAAGCACAGGGGTTTTGCATAGCCCATCCAAAATCACACAGATAGTAAGTGGCAGAGGGAGATTTGAATCCTTGCAGAGTAATGCCAGAAACTATACTCTTTTTGTTTTGTTTTTTGAAACAGAGATTTGCTCTGTCACCCAGGCTGGAGTACAGTGGCGCAGTCTTGGCTCACTGCAACCTCTGCCTCCTGAATTCAAGCGATTCTCCTGCTTCAGCTTCCCAAGTAGCTGGGATTACAGGAGCATGCCACCATGCCCAGTTAATTTTTGTACTTGTAGTAGAGATGGAGTTTCACCATGTTGGCCAGGCTGGTCTTGAACTCCTGACCTGAAGTGATCCACCCAACTGGGCCTCCTAAAGTGCTGGGATTATAGATGTGAACCACCATGCCTGGCCCAGAAACTATACTCCTACCCACTAGGGGACCCTGCCTCTTCATGACTGGTGATCATTTAAATTAACGCATTTATTTCAACTGTATGTACCAGAAAGTATATTTGGAGTTTCTAATAAATATGTTACAAATGATTTGGAGGGAACATAAAATATAAAGACTAATTTCTAGAATGTTAGTATAAAAGCAATAAGATGTCCTCTACCACACACACACACACACCCCAAAAAACAAACAAACAAACAAAAAACAACAACAAAAACCCAACCTCTTGGTACATTGAAGATGCTTTTTCTTCACTGAATTGATCCAGGAACAAATTGCTTTGACATCGCTGATACCAAAATAATTCAGACCAAATTAAATCTATCATTCTGTAAATTAAGGAGTTTAGAAATTACTTCAAAGAGATCGATATTTTTTCTCTTTTCAAAATTGTTATTTCACAGTGCCTTGATTTTGGAGGAGCTTCAAGCCAGAGGCACTTGTGGCTGCCCTTTGGGTAACTTGACTTTCAGCTGGAGCAAAGTGCTCCACACCCACAGCGTTTACCTCGTTCTTCTTGGTTTGGATTTTTGCCAATCTGGCAACAAGCAGAGGTGCCCCAGGAGAACTGCAGTGGTGTATATCAGGGTACAGAGCGTGTGTTTTATGTCAATACAGACAGTCTGCTCACTGCTTGGTCCTAACTCCATGAAAACCCGCAAATTTTGCCCCTTGCAAAGAAAGGGAGAATAAGTATACAGGCTTTTAGATCATCCCTTCTCTGGTCTCCACAATCCTTTAGGGCAGGGACTGTGTTATATTTATCTCTGCAAACCCAGATCCTGGCATGGTGCCTGGCACAGAGAAGGCACTTAACTAAGCCAAGTGCTGGTGTGTTTAGAGGTCCTAGTTTATCTTCTTCTTCAACCAGGATTGGTTCAGAATATGGGTTGAGATGACAGAGTACCTACCAGGGACAGATATTAGCACCCTCCCATACCGGAACCTGGATGGTAGTGATAAAATATCAGTTGATAATATTTGAGAAATTGTCAAGTTGTTGGAAACACATATAACTTCCCCAAATAACTAAGTTGGAAGACTGTACTAGTAGGAATGTGTAGAGTCTGGTATGCTTGTAACAACAATAAAAAAGGAACACCATTTTTTTTATATAGTGCACCATTTTATGTAGTGATCACACTTTATAGTGTCACATGCTCCCTCTTCCCTGTAAACCAAATGAAGATGTAGTTCCAATTCTCTCCCCTTTGGTTGACGTTTCTCCTGCTCTTTTCCCATTAAGATTACATCTGTGATTCTGTAAAATCTTTCCTTCCCTTCCTTATTACCTAAGCATATAAAACATTCCTATGTGGAAAGATTCTGGTATACATGATAATTCCAAATGCTGCAAGCCCAAAACAGACTTGGAAAAATTTTCAATTTACTACCAAAGCATACTTAAATCAGAAATGTCTTAAAGCACTAAAAGGAAAAGGGAAAAATTTTAGGGCAAAGACCCAATTGTAGCAGCAAGGAAAACCAGTGGCTGAGAGAGCACATGGAAAGGGTATTTCCTCTCCACCCCAGGCACTCTGCAACCAGTTGACTGAGCATTGGGCAGGATCTTAAAATAATCTACTCTCCCATCAGACACCATTGAATTACTTTTTATCTTCATAAACAAGTACTGCCATTAATTAGTAACACTATGTACTAGACACTAGGCTAAATGCTTTGTATGCTGTCTCTTTTAATGTTCCTCACACTTTGCAGGTGTCAAGAATTCATTTGCAGAGGTTGAGTAATTTGCCTGAGAACATACAACAAATAAGTCTGTGGGACTCCACAGCCCAACTTCCTTCCACAGAACCAGTATTTCCAAGACAGGACCAGAGCCTGGCATTGTTAGCAAAGCTGTGCTTATTAGCTGTGTGGGTGAGAGGAGCAAAGGAGTTAAGACCTTTAAGGCACAGAGAGCAGTGTCTGGCAGGGGGCAAGCACTCAGTAACTGTTGCTCATGTGCAGATGCTGTCGTTGCTGAGCAAGGCAGCCCAGTTTGTCCAGGTGGAAAGGGAGGCTCAGCACACAGGTTAAGATGGCGCCAGGGCATGTGTTATCCTGATAGTTGCCTGGTAAAAGACCTGATCCAAGAGAAAGAAATGAAAACGAAGGGGGAAGCCTGCTTCAGCCAGAGGAACTGGCCCAGATCTTTGAGCTGGCAGGGCCATGTGAAGATTCAATGAATACCAGGAGGGTTGAGAGAAGGCAGCAAGGAACAGGTAGGGGGATACTGTCTGGTGGTTTAAGTAACTAACTCTCTTTATACACCAGGCACAGGGTGTAGAGCCCCTTCTGTAGAGACCTCAGACCTTTCCTCAATGCTAGCAGCAGCTCTTCAAGGCATGCCTGATAGAAAGAGACTGGGAAAAATACACACCAACCTGATCACAGCAGTCAATTCATGGCTAACAGGGAGGGCCCAAGCTTGGGAGTAGTCACCAATGAAGATGCTTGCCTTCTATGTAATATATTTGTAATATGTTAATAAAGTCAAAATGCAATACATTTAAAATGGGTCCCATACATGGCAGCTTTTCGTCAACGGTGACACACAGTGGAGATGCTATGAGTGAGAGGGAGATGGCGATGTGCTGGAATGGGGAGGGGCCTGAGGCCTGGATTGCTGGTGATTCATCATTCTCCATGTGGCAGATGTTGCTATGGGTCTCCCCTTCCCTCAGTATTAGAGGTGCAGAAGCCCCACATTTCAGCTGAAACCCTGCAGTAGAGGCCACACTTCTCAGGCTCCCTCACATCAAGGTGTGGCCACAAGATTGCGCCCCGGCCAATGATGAAGTGACATGTGCCAACTTCAGGAAACCCTCCTTCTAGCTGCGGTCCCCTGCTTTTGCCCCCATGTCTTTGTCTCTTTCTCCAGTGGCCACCTAGAATATGGATGTATTGGAGACCTAATCACCAATTTAGACCATGAAGACAAGAGGCACACCCTAGGGATCTCAGAGCAGGAGCTGGAAAGAGCCTGGATCCCTGAGGACACCACAGAGCAGGGTCATCATGCCAGCCCAGGAGTGCCTCCCTCAGTTATTCACAGGAAAGGGACATGAACCTCTCCTTGTATGAGCCACTGTATTTTAGGTTTTCTGCCAAATGCAGAAAAGACTATCTCAGTCTCTTGGATTCTTCTGTTAATTTTTCTTCTTCTCTGCCTATGTGCATGTCTCTTAGGAGCCCCTCTGTTGAACCGGGAAGGAGGCTGAGGCTGACCCGTGTGTTTCAGCTGTTCCCCTTTGTGAGCCCCTAAGTGCCTTGCAGACTGTGTATTTATTAGTGGTCTATTGTTAATAATCATAGTAACCTATCCAAGCTGACTTTTTATTGAACTTTGGAGTTTTATAGTTATAAGAGAATAAAAACCTCAGAATAAAATATTAGGCTCTTTGATCTGTGTGAATAGGCCCCTCTTGAGCTGTTCTGGGTGTGTTTTTCTGTGATTTCCCAGCTATTGTACTAAGCACTACACTCAGTCTCAGCTGCCTGTTAACAGGAACAGGAGGACTGATGCATTAGCATAACAAGGGATCTGTAGCTAGCCTAGGCTTTCTGAGTTACTCCATGCATAGATGGGGTGGAGGGTGGGCAGGGACCAGAGCTGGGGTGGAGGGTGGAGGAGCATCTGAGAACAGGTAGGCCTAGAGGGCAAGGGCAGGAGAGATAGAGTCAGAGGGTGGGCAGACATGGCTCGCTGGCACTTAATAGGTATATAATAAGCATCTCTTGAAGAAAGAAAGGGAGGAGGAAGAGAGGGAAAGAAGGAAGGAAAGAAAGAAAGAGGTTGCTAGGACCAAGAGCTAGGTAGCCAAAAAAGCATTGAGGTTTTTTCAATAGAATATACAAGACAAAAATGTACATGCAGGTGCACTGGGCTGATGCTTCAGTGGGGTGACAAATACACGCACACACAGATATGGACACAGGCGTACACGGACATACAGACATATACAGATATACACATATGTACATGTGTGGTAGCCAGCCTTCACGATGGTCCTAATCCTTGCCTCCTAGTATTTACACCCATGTGTCATTCTCTCCTGCAATGTATACATCTGACTTGTGTAACAAATAGAATATTGTAGGAAGGAAGGTGAGTGACTTACAAGGCTAGGCCATAAAAAATTATGAAGGCTTCCACCTTGCCCTCTCTGGGATCACTTTCTCTGCAGGAAGCCAGCCCTTATGTTGTGAGGACTCTCAAACAGCCCTATGGAGAGTTTCACCTTTTGCCAAAAGCCCATACCAACCAGCCAGCCATGCGGTGAGCCATCTCAGAAACAGATCCTCCAGCCCCATTCTGACCTTCAGCTCCAGATGACAGCAGCTCTGGCCACAACCTTACAGGAGACCTTGAGCCAGCACCACCCAGCTAAGCTACTCTCGCTTTCCCAACCCACAGAAACTGTGAGGTAACAGTTTACTGGGGTTTTATGTCAAGGTAACTTGCTAAGCAGCAATAGACACCAACACAAACTATATACACACATATTTTTCCGTATATATAATTTATAATACAGTGCATATACAGTTTTTCATAATTATCAAAATAATATGGATTTACTAGAGAAATCTTTGAGATAAGTTCTATTATGACTCCCATTTTAATAGACATGGAAACTGAGACAGGCAGTTCAAGTAACTTAGCAATAAGTAAAGGAGATAGAATTTGATCTCAGGAATTCTGAGTCTATCACTATCTTATAGGACGGCACACTCTGGCTGACATTTTGCTGTATTTCCCTCCAGTCTTTTAAAAATACAGTTTAAAAAAATTAATAGACTTTACTTTCTAGAGCGCTTTTAGGTTTACAGAAAAATTGAGCAGAAAGTACAAAGAGTTCCTATATATCCTCTCTCCCCTCCCCTTCTCCCCTTTCACCTACCGTTTCCCCTATTGTTAACACCAGGCATTAGTGTGGTGCATTTGTTACAACTGAGGCGCTGATATGGATGCATTAAGTATGAGCTGCCATTAGGTTTCACTTTATGTTGTACATTCAATGGGTTTTAACGAATGCATACTGATGTGTAGCCACTATTACCGTAGCATACAGTCTAATTTCCTGTCCTCAAAATCCCCTGTGCTGCACCTGTTCATCCTTCCTATGCATGCCATTCTTAAGCAGAGCTAATGCTACATATACTAATTTTGCAGTTTTTAAATTATTATTGCATTACAAGTATTTTTTCATGTCAGTAAAACTTATTTATAAACATTATTTTAAATGCTTGAACAACATGTGTGCATGGAGGAACCATAACTAAATTTATCTATTCCCTATTGTTGGGCATCAAAATTGTTCTCCCAGGATATTTTTTTAGTCCTGGAATGAGGGACCCTTGACAATTCAATTCAGCATCCTTAATTTAAGTGTGCATTTGTCCAAGGATGTGTGTGTCAGCTTTGGCAAGTAGGTACAACTGCTGCAGTTCCAACATCCTTAACCTGGCTCTTTCAGAAACCTGAAAACTATTGATTCTAAGTTATTTGTAGCCTGCCAGAGCACTTGTTCTTATCCTCTCTCCCCCGACCCCAGCTTGGCTTTTAGAGTAAGTTTTCTTCAGTTCCCAAGAAATGAATCATTGTGAATACAAAATGGCTAAGAGCATATCTTTGGACCCTACACCCCACAGCAGACACAGGCTGACCCAACTGGGGCCCTTCCAGGATTAACAAGGATCTGAGAATAAGCAGCATAGAAGTAGGGGCAATAAAGGAAATTGACGTCCTCTGAGATTTATTCGTCAAATATTCTGCATATCTTTTGCCCATTCCCAAATTCCTTTACTTAATTCTAAATTCGATTTTAACAGCCTACAAATTCCTATTGGATTAAATCTTTATGACTTATTTGTACTTTTGAGTTCCTGTAATTGAAAATTCCATTTATATGTGATTTTCTTATTATTATAGTATCTTTTTTTTTTTCATACCAGAGGACACCTGGCTCTGAATTTCAGGAAGGTACATAAGCCTGTTTGGACTGGCCTAATAGTCAGATTGTCATTAATAAGAAGGAATGAAGCACACCAAATGTAAGCCTCAGGTTTAAGCCTTGCCCTGTCCTCCACCTACAGCACTCTCTCTCTCTCTCAGTCTCTCTCTCTTTCTCTTTCTCTTTCTGAAACCTGATGCTCAGAGAGAAAGTTGGGTTCTAAACTGTGTGATTTTGATAATCCTTAGTGCTAATATTGATAGGAGAAGAACCTAAAGAAGTTAGAAACTAGAAGTGGCAAACCTGAACTGGCAATTGCAAGACTTCGTAAGCCACTGGTTTTGATTAAAGAAACATTTGTCTCACTCATAATGGGCAGTTTGTCTTCTAATTCTGAGAAAGTTAACCCAAAAAGAGTGAAGCACAACCTTACTTTTTGTTTTAATGTGTTCCTGGACATTCAGATTAAAGATTAAAAAGGTATATAACCTGCTGAATGCCTACAGTATAGTTTAGATAGCACAGTTGGTTTTTCCAATGAAAATTATTAGGCCACAGTAAAATATTGGGTTAATCTGTCAAACATTCAGTAGAAAGTTCAGGAACTCTAATAAATAGGGAGGCCAACAGCCGTTACTGAAAATTAACACAAATTTTAGTCAGGTGACTGACAATAAGCTTTTAAGATCATATTTGTTACAATCTATTATAAGCTTTGCTCTATCTCCAGCAAAAGTTCACATATAACATTGGAATCATTATTTAAACTGGTTCAATATGTGATGATAACACATCAAGTCTCTAATATCTCACAACTAGAAGATTACAACAGACTTCTGAATTCCCTTCCCCTACACCTCAGGCAAAGAACAAACTCCTGTCAGTGCAAAGGTTCCCATGGCAGTGATTATTAACCAGGGATGGGACCTCGAAGGGTGTGGGTGACATATCAGAATTGGGTGGGGAAAGGAAGAGTATTGATGTAGCATCTCAGGTGATTCTTAGACGCCCCTCATGGTGAGCTACTACCACTGTTTTAACCAGTGTGCCAGGTTCAATCCTGCCCAAATGTAATCTCTCCTTCCTCAATACCATGATATTAATTTTTCTTAAATCATTTACTTTATCATCACAGTCCCCTTCTTACACACCTTCATCATCCACCAGTTAACACTCATACTCTTCAGCTTGACTTTCAAGAAACACTGTACCTCCCACTCCTACCATCATCACAAAGCTTCATAAGATTAGAAGTTGGGTATATCTCTTACTACCCCTTGCCATAACATTACCTTTTAAGAATGGTGCTAGAAAATCAGTTTATTTCAACAATTTTTTAAAAATTTTAAGCTCTAACATATATGGCTTCGGGGGACCCAAGAGTAAACAAAAGCCAGGATCACTGTTCTAAGGAGTATAAAAGTTGCAGCTTCATGGGCTGTGTGCTTTGCTTGGGCACAGAGAGTTGAGCCTTGAGTGATGGGAGGTCACGGTGGCTTCTAGGAGGAGCCAATTTGAGAAATGAAATCCAGAAGGTGAGCAGGAGTTTAGCAAAGAAAGGGAAGGCAGGACATTAAAGCCAGAAGGAAAAGACTGCATATAGAAAGGTGAGAAAAAGTGACCAGCTTAGGATGGATAAGTCATCTGTGGATAGTTGATATATATATTGCTGATAATAATCTGGGGATCACTCAAGTCCAATCACGGTAATGTGGGATATAGTCAGAAATGCTTTAAAACCACAGAAAGTATTGACTCAAACCAGTACATTGAACGTGCCTGCTTGGTGGCAATGGACAGAAGGGAACATCCTAGAAGTGTGACAGGCTGTCAAAGTCTGTGCTTACTAAGCACTGTCCAAGGGATAGACACATGCATCAGTTGGGCATGAGTACTGTCATCACTAGAGGGGGATGCTTCATGGTGGGGCTGGGAGAGATCTCCATTCTATGTTCCCTAAATAACCTTCTCATGCCTGGAGACCTTCATACTGGAAAGAGGCTATCATTATAGCAAACATCAGTATCTAGTCCCTTCCAAAGGTGATTTGCTTTAAAAAAGAGAGTGATTTTACTTTATAACCTGTTTCTTTAAAACAAGTTTATCATATGGACAGTGCCAAGTGCCTGATTAATGTGTGTGTTCTAAGAAGATCAAAATTTGGGCTCTGTAAAGCCAAGGCTTAGGCTCTGGGCCCTGGTGGCTCCATGGGGCTCTGCCCAATGGAAGGCACTAGCTAAGAGGTCAGCAAGCCTCTTTTTCAAATGCAATAAGAAAAATCTGTGTGTCCTGCTACTACTATTACTGGTAGGTTTTGCATCTCCTCTGTCTTCTTGCCCCCATCTCCATCTAGAATGTAATATGGAGCAGTGTGACTCAAAGTGCCATGATGCAAATGGTTTGTCACCTGTCCAAAACAAGATACATCCAGAAATTGAGAGTAAGAGTTAGAACATTTTAGATAAATTTGACAGAGTAATTAATTTCTGTTGAATGTAATCTGGGGCTTTTTAAATATGCTATATGTCTTTGTTTTTTTCATTCATTTTATAGTAACTTATTTCTACAAAAATAGTGGTCCATGGTGGATTGGTCTCTCACCCCAGTAGTTTGAGAAGTACAAATATAGAGGGTAGGGATCCCTGTTTTACATTGATGGTGTATGACATTCAGTGCCTGTCCAAATGTCAACCTTGCTGCAAAGCAGAATCACCTTGAGAACTAAAAAAAAAATCTTTATCTATATCCATCTATAGAGAGAATCTTCAGCTCCACCCTGACGAATTAAATGAGAATTGAGGTGGAATTATGGTGTGGCAAGGGCATCTGCATTTCTTAAAAACTTCCTTGGTGTTTCTAACGTGCAGCCAGGAATGAAATCCTTAATGTGGGTGGTATCCAATCAATGACCACAAGTTGAATGAATGACTAAAACATGTCAGCCAGCCAACAACAGGCATTTATTACACACCTGAAAGCACACCTGACAATGCTGTACCAGGTGCTGAGTAACACATTGTAAAGTCATGAAGCTTAATCAAGATTTTACAATCTGATGATAAAGCTCCTATGGACAAAGCCAATACATAACAAAGGGCACAGATAAATAAACCTACAGTATTCACCCACAAATAAAATAACATTTATACACTATGGATGGATGAAGCCCAACTCTCTCTCTCTCTCTCTCTCTCTCTCTCTCTCTCTCTCTGTCTCTCTCAGAAGCAAACAGCATATTCAAAAATATTTCACCTAATGGGAAAGAGATTTCTTTCGGTTGGTGTCTCCCCGTTGGTCAAAGAATCCACTAGATGTCACTCAAGGTCCCTCAAGGTTCCCTTTCACAAGATTTGCATGGTCTTTAACCTTACATCAGATCATATTCCTCACCAAACTTTGTCTCCACAGTCCAAGACTCCTCATGGAAACCATGCAAAATGTAAGGCACAGAACATGCTGGTTGTTCGATCTCTTACCATGGCTTCCCCTAGCACTCTAGGGCCACACCATTCATGCATCTATTGAAGAACAGTAACTGAGGGCCGATGGTCTATGACACATTAGTTTAGGCTGTGGTGGAATCATGATGAGTTAAATAGCCTTGGTTCTGTCCTCATGGAGGTTACAGTTTAATCCGTGAAAGCACTCTTCATTCTAATTTGTATTGTTTATTTATTTATTAGTTCTCCCTTCAGACCAGAAGCTCTCAAACTTTTTTGGCCACCACATCCAAAGTAAGAAAGAGATTTTAGGTCAGGCTCGGTGGCTCACGCCTGTAATACTAGCACTTTGGGAGGCTGAGGTGGGTGGATCACCTGAGGTCAGGAGTTCAAGACCAGCCTGGCCATCATGGTGAAACCCCATCTTATAAAAAATTCAAAAAAAAAAAAAGAAAGAAAGAGATTTTATATTGCAACCTATATTCACACTAACACCCAAACACATAACCAAAGTTAAAGTTTCATGGTGCAATGCTTATCTTCATGTTGCACGATACACTGATATTTTCTAGTTTATTCCAGTTCCTTTTCTTTTTTTTCAAAATGCTAGTCATGATCCACCAAACTGACTTCACAACCCACTAATAAGTCACAATCCTAAGAATAAAAAATACTTGACTTCAGGGCAATGGCCACCTCTTGTGCCTAGCAAATCGTTAAGTGAGCAATATATTTTTTTAAGTGAATGAAAATTTGGGGACTAATTTGCATTAATGTTCACATTAAGAAGACAGCGATTAAGTGGTTTATAATATGCATAATCAGTGTTCTAATAACACCTTTCTACATACACATTACATTCTATAGACACAATTATGACTGATAATTTTTTTCAGATAATCTATACATGCTATACTAGGTACACCGTACATGCTGTTGATGTAACTTATTATTTCAGTCACAATCAAGGACTCACATATTTTAAATTCACATAATTAAAAATATGTTCAGCTGGGCACAGTGGCTCACGCCTATAATCCCAGCACTTTGGGAGGCTGAGGCAGGCAGATCACAAGGTCAAGAGATCGAGATCATCCTGGTCAACATGGTGAAACCCTGTCTCCACTAAAAATACGAAAATTAGCTGGGTGTGGTGGCACATGCCTGTAGTCCCAGCTACTTGGGAGGCTGAGGCAGGAGAATCATTGGAACTCAGGAGGTGGAGGCTGCAGTGAGCTGAGATCACGCCATTGCACTCCAGCCTGGCAACAGAGCAAGACTCCGTTTCAGAAAAAAGAAAAAAAAAATACGTTCATCTGGGAAAAAGAAGTTATAAGCAGCAATGAACTCTTTCGGATATTAAAACTCATTATACATTCCAATGGTAAAAGAGCCTGGTATTAGAGACCACAGCAACAGAATAATGGCCTCCAAAGATCCCTAATCCATAAAACCTGTGAATGTCAGCTTGCATGGCAAAAGGGATTTTGCAGATGGGTTAAGTTAAAGATTTTGAGATGTGGATATTATCCTGGATTATGTGGGTAGACACAATGCAATCACAAGGGTCCTTATAAAAGGGAGGCAAGAGGATGAAAAAAGGAAGAAAAGATGACAGAGATTTGAAGATGCCATGATACTAGGTTTGAAGATGGTGGAAGGAGCCAGGAGCCAAAGGATGCAGGTGACTTCCAGGAGCTGGAAAAGGCATAGAAAGAAATTCTCCCCTACAGCCTCCTCCACGAACACAGCTTGGCAGCCTGTTTTGGACTTTTTATGTCCAGAACTGTAAAATAATACATTTGTGCTCTTTTAAGCCACTAAAGTTATGGTAATTTTATTTGTCTGTTTTTTGAGATGGAGTCTCACTCTGTCGCCCAGGTTGGAGTGCAGTACCGTGATCTCGGCTCACAGCAATCTCTGCCTCCCGGGTTCAAGCAATTCTCCTGCCTCAGCATCCCGAGTAGCTGGGACTACAGGCATGTGCCAGCATGCCTGGCTAATTTTTTGTATTTTTTTTTTTTAGTAGAGATGGTTTTCACCATGTTGGCCAGGCTGGTCTCGAACTTCTGACCTCAAGTGATCCACCCACCTCAGCCTCCTAAAGTACTGAGATTACAGGCATTAGCCACCACGCACAGCCAAAGTTGTTACGGTAATTTGTTATAGCAGCAACAAGAAATGAAAATAGAGATGGAGTAAATAGTTCAATGGCATGAACTTAAAAAAAAAAAGTCCAGATCCAAAAAAAAACTTTTGAGAATTTCCTATCTGATAAAATCAACTTTGTGCCCACATGTGCACACGTTTGTGTGTGTGTGTGTGTGTGTGTGTGTGTTCATTCCATAAGGTGGTATCAGGAAAACTGGATAGTTATTTAAAACAAAAATATAAATAAAGTTGCATCTCTATCCCCTTATACCAAAATTATTTCCCAGATAGCAGCAGAAGACCCATTAGCAATCCTGAGATCAGGATCGTGCATTTTTAAGTATTTTAAACGTACAACTAAAAGTACTGGAAGAAAATACGGAATTTCTTTTTGGATTGTGAAAAATACAAAACCCAGAATGATAAGGAAGAGGTGGATTATAGTAGTAATAACTCTCACACAGTGAATGCAATAGGTAGTCAATTTGGCAGCATTTATCAAAGTTAAACATGGCCATACACTTCAACCCAGCAACTGGATTTCCAGTAATGTGTCTTAAAGAAATGCTTTATTATGCATATGAAACTTTATGATGAAAATGTTCTTTGGAGTATTATTTGTAACAGCAAAGCACTAGAAACAGCCCAATGCCTATTAATTAGAGAAAGTTAAATACATTATGGCTCAACCCTTAGAATGACATGTATCTATGTTTTGTTAAGGAATAATTTCCACACACACTTGTAAGGGAAATATGGTATGATCCCTTGTGTGTAGGGAATAGAGCTATAGGCTTAGCTTATATATTCAGAGAAAATTCTGGAAGTGTACACAAGAATTGTCAATAGTGCCTACCTTTTGAGAGAGGGACTGAGAGCAGGAGGAAGTCTTAGATTTTTAAATTTTTACATTTTTGGTAGATTTTCTGATATCAGGATTACTAATGGGGCTTCTGCTATTCAGCAAGAAAGGAAGAAAAGGAAAGAATTGCTGAAAATAAAGAAGGATCTCTCCTTCTTTATTTCCATGCTGACATGGTGACAAATCTGGGTCAACTGCCTCAGAGGTATATGGTGTAGGATTTTTAATTTTTAATTTTTTTAAGTATATTTAACACAGCTCTGTGATTAAAGGAAGCCCAAGCCACAGAATCCTGAACTTATTAGAAACATGTGTGACACCTCTTTAAATATTTAAGTCATTTAAATTTGCTTATTTTTGCTTTTAAGTTATGCATGAAGATTCCAGGCAGGTAAAAAGATGAAATTCTCCCTTAATTGACTAGCTAAGGCAGACAGTGTCTCCTGCTGGGGACCAGGTTAGCATTCACATTTGACCGATAGTCTATATACCTTGTATGTCCCACCTCAGCAGCGTAGGGGGCAAAATCAAGTCACTTTAAGTCATGTGCTTTTTGAAGTTAAAATTCATACCACTCTGAGCTCTACCTAGCAAGTAGAGTCCAACTTTCCCGTGAGGTTCTTCTCCCTAGATATCCCCAGTGATCCCAGGGTTACTCATTTCTTCCAAAGGGGTCCTCTCCAATTACTGACAGTGGGTGGCTGGTGAGTCAGCCACAGTGCCTAGTCAAAGCTGCTTCTCCACTGCTGCTGCCTGGGGTCACTGCCAAGACCCATACAGGCAAGAACAAATCCCTGTTCCCTTCTGGCTGTAGCTACCCAGGGTTAAGAGAGGTCCTACCATCGACCACACAGTGAAAAAAGGCCAGTCCTTGCCTGCCAACATTCTCTAAGTGTGGATATAACCTTTGCTCTTACTCTCCCAAAGCACAGTCAAGGGCAGGGTGCAGACAAGGAAAAAAAATCAGTCAATAATAGTGTCTGCCAATATCCAGTAATGTTTGAGGCCACTTTTAAATGAAAAAAAAAAAAAAATTCTTGCTAACTTCCAACTGTTAAGCCATTTTAATTATGTCTCTTAATTATGGAAACTTTAGGTAATAATTTCATAGCTTACGTCTATAAAACTAAAACAATTTTAGAAATTAAATTCACAAAATTAAAAAATTCCATTAATATTATGTCTGTAATGTGGTGAATGATATTTGTTGTTTTGCTGTAATTAAATTGTCCTTTGATATGAGAATATGGAACTCACTGCTATGGCATGCATCTTTTTGTTTGGCATGCTTATAATTGACTTAATTATCCCAACATTCTTCTCTATTTGAATTTCTGTTAAATTTTGTGCAGTGTACCGTAAGGATGCATGACGTTCACTTAGCCAGAATGCTGTCCTTTCCACAAGAAGTATTCTATTCTTTTCCCATTAACCCCAGAAAATTAAATTTGTAGTTGGTACCAAATACAAAATCAAGTGCAGTGTTTTGTTACAAGGTGGTCATCAAATGATCCAGCATAGCGACTAGAATATATGAACTTTAAAAAGAACATAATTTAAGTAAGAGCAAAATATTTACATATTTTTGTAGAGAATTTGCAGATATATTTTCTTAGACTCCACTTTAAGGAACAGTAGTTTACACCCTTGCTCCTCCAGGGTGGTCCAAAAGCCAGGGAGCTTATCAGAAAGTCTCTAGGCCAGGTGCAGTGGCTCACTCCTGTGATCCTAGCACTTTGGGAGGCCAAGGCAGGAAGACTGCTTGAGGCCCAGAGTGTTCAAGACAAGCCTGGGCAGCACAGTGAGACCCTGTCTCTACAAAAAAAAAAAAAAGAAAAAAGAAATACAGAGTCTCAGGGTTCACTCTAGACCTAATGGATTAGAACTTGCTGTTTAATAAGAGCCCAGGTGATCAGCATGTACATTAAAGTGTGAGATGTACTAATTTACTATTTCCCAATTCAATTTTCTTTTTTTTTTTTGAGGCGGAGTTTTGCTCTTGTTGCCCAGGCTGGAGAGCAATGGCACAATCTCGGCTCACTGCAACCTCCACTTCTCAGGTTCAAGCCATTCTTCTGCTTCAGCCTCCCAAGTAGCTGGGATTACAGGCATGCGCCACCATGCCTGGCTAATTTTTTGTATTTTCAGTAGAGACGGGTTTCCCCATGTTGGTCAGGCTGGTCTCAAACGCCCAACCTCAGGTGATCTGCCCGCCTTGGCCTCCCAAAGTGCTGGGATTACAGGCGTGAACCACCATGCCCCGCCCCCAATTCAATTTTCAATCGGCCCAAGTGAGGCTGGAGCACAGTTCAAAGCTCTTTCTCTCTTTTTTTTAAGGACAATTATTGATTCTTCTCTTTCCAGGGTTGCAGGCAGGGAGATTCAAGGTGAACTCAGATTTTTCTAGGAATAATGGTGAGTACTGGTAACTTCAAAGGGTCCATTCTGGTGACTTGTAGGGGAAGTTCCACTTAGGAACTTTTATGTCTTGCTTCACACCAGACACAAGACTACATATAAGCCAGGTGGCTTGCACCTGTAATCCCAGCTACTCTGAAGGTTAAGGCAAGATGATCTCTTGAGCCCAGGAGTTGGAGACCACCCTGGACAACATAGTGGGACAACATAGTGAGACCTTGCTTCAAAACAAAAATTACATATTGTAGTCTGGTGCGGTGGCTCACGCCTGTAATCCCAGCACTTTGGGAGGCCAAGGCTGGCGGATCACCTGAGGTCAGGAGTTCAAGACCAGCCTGACCAACATGGAGAAACCCCCGTCTCTACTAAAAACACCCAAAATTAGCCAGACGTGGTGGCGCATGCTTGTAATCCCAGCTACTTGGAAGGTTGAGGCAGGAGAATGGTTTGCACCTTGGAGGTGGAGATTTCAGTGAGCCGAGATCGCACCCTTGCACTCCGGCCTGGGCAACAAGAGCGAAACTCTATCTCAAAAAAAAAAAAAATTACATATTGTATGATTCCATTTATATGAAACATTCAATTTCTGATGGAAGTCTCATATGATCTTTGGTTGGAGGATGACTGGATGTTGGCAGATGACAATGAGGTGAAGAGCATTTTAGCAGACGAACGGCATGATCAAAGGCAAAATGGAGAGTCAGAGGCAGGAATGGATATTTAAGGAAGAATGAAGAGCACTGGCTACAACAGATCTTCGAAGAAAATTAAGTGAAGGAAGTACAGCAGGAAACATGGATTGACAAGTTGTCTTTTTCAAATGGAAAAACTAACAGGTGTGAAGGAGAAGAGAGTCATTAGAAATTGCCATCTTTTCCAGATTTGATCAAATTTCCCTGATTTGTAGTCATTTCGTCGGCATGGAGGGAAAGTGGTCTTTATAAAGGTCAGCTCTGATAGGATGCTCAAGCTAAAAGCAAGGAAGGACAAAGAAGGCGCTTGGCGACAGAAAAGGGCACTTACAAAAACTGGGCAAAAAGTTAGTGTGGTGGTCCCCAAATCCCTTCTTTCCCCATTTCAGCCGAGGTCACCCGCCAGTAGGCAACTGTTCAATTACCAGTAAGTTTGTATCACCAATAAAACATTATAACGCACCTGGCTAAAAACCCTGGCGTGATAACACCAAATTCATGTTATTAGAATGAATTAAATTTTAAAAAGCACACCACCGTTCCAGGCACACAGAAGTCACCCCCAAACGTTGTTTTATAAACGAAGAACGGTTGCTGAGGCTTTGTTTTGGAGCCTATGCTTAGGCGAGGAAATGATTCAAAACTGCCCCCGAAACCTATATCCTCTATGAGCACTGAGGTTGGGACGACCTGGTGCCAAGAGGTCCGGTTTTCCCCTTTAACAAAGGTTTCTGGTCCCACTATCAGGTCCCTCAGGTCAGTGGGTGCAGCAGGGGTCGCAGGCCAAGCAACCAATCGCGACGCTGCTGCGGGGCGGGGACACGGCGCTCCGCCTCTCCCTCCTGTCCGCCCTCCCAATCCTCCTAGGCCGGCCTCTCTCGCACCTGCGTGTCCCTCTGCGCTCCGACTGTTGCGACTTCTCTCTGTGCTAGCGGGGAAGGGGTTTGGCTTCGCCTCTCGCGAGATCGTCTCCTGTTGCTGCCGCCACCGCTCCTGGACGCTGACTGGCGGCGCCTGCGCAGCCGCCATGTTCGGTTGCTATGCTGCGGCCTAGGAGAGGGGGTGTGCTTGAGGGAGGAGGAAGAGACAGAGGGAGGAGGGGGAGGAAGAGGAGGTGGAGAAGGAGGGGGGTGACCGAGCTCCTTTTGCACTCTCACACACAGACGCTGCACAGGAATACCCGCCCGCTCACGCCGTGCAGCGCGCTTTTCCGCTCCTCGCGCCCCACCACCAACATTGTTCTCTCAGGACTCCTGGGTCCCAGGGGCCGGAATTGGGCCTGAGCCGGGGAGAAAGAGACTTGGCTTTGGCCGAGGGGTCGGAGGATTGGGGCCAGGCCCCCTCCCCCACGCACTTTTGGGGGTGTGGATTATCTCATCCCCGCAGGGAGGTAGGCGAGGGCGCCGGCTGCCCGCCTCCCTGCCACCTCCCTGGCGGCGCCGGCCCGCGGCTGCCCAGCAGCATGAGGTGGTGCTGGCGGCTCCGGGTCGTGGCGCGACCGCTGCGGCGGCGGCTGCTCGGGGGGCGCTGAGGTAGCCCCCCGGAGCGGCACGGCGGACGCGGTTTCCCCGGCGCGCCGGGGCCTCGAGGCTTTTTATCTCCAGCCGAGAGGACGCGGCTGTGATATACGAAGGTAAGAGGTTCTCCGGTCCCCGCCGGCCTCTCGGCCCTGCACGTTAAACGCAAGGATCTTACCTGCATATTTGGCTCCTGGGAGGTGAGCCAGGTAGGGCAAGCCAGAGGTACGGGAATGATTTAAAATAAAGGAAAAAAAAAAAGACGCTTTCTTACTGGGACCTCTGCTCGTGGGGCTCTCGGGGGTTATAGGTGGAATCTCTGTTATGGTTCAGCGAAGGGACAAGGGATGGAATAGATGCGGAGATGGAATGTTCTCCGGCACCTAAACTCTAGGTAAAGCTTTGGAATCTTGAGTTTTCCATTGCTGGTAGAATTCCTTTTTTAAAAAAAAATTGGCTCTTATGAGCGCTTCTTGCACGCTGCATAAGCCAACTATTCCTACCATTGAAGTTTTAAGCCTGTTATGATTCTACCAGTATATACCTGTATTTGGGAATCTGTAGTTGAGCCAAAAAAAAAGTTGAGATGTAGGTAAATGCCTAAGCATTTCGCAGGTTTTCCATAAATTGGAACAGCTTACAGTTGCACAGGTTATGTGTGGATGTTTCTGCAAAACTTAGGATGGAAGATTTTGTATCTGGGCTTGCATCATTTAGTGACATCAGTATGTACAAGGACGATTTGTAGGATTTTTCGAAACGCTTGTTCTAGGATAACTTGTTACACATCTGCAATATGCCAGCTGCTTTTCGAATAAGAGATTTCATTAATATTAAGTTTCTGTGTCCAGATCTTGGGCTCAGCTGATTGGCCACATTTAAAACATATTTATGGAGAAAAATAAAAACAAAAGGCCCATGTATCCGACTTGTAAAAGACAATTAGAGTAAAAAGAAAACTGGAACAGTAAAATCCAGGTTATTTTTAAATCTTGGTTTTCTGAACTTTAACGTACCAGTGGAAAAAAATTTTTTTTTCAATTTTAAGGGGGAAGGAGATGGCCTTAAAATAAAGGATTGTTCAGAGCCTAAAGTGTGTTTAATGGAGTAGAGCTAGATATATTATTTAAATCTTGAATTTGATTAGTATAAATTCAGCTTTCTTTTAAAGAAAATTCGTAAGCAAAAGTTTATGTATTGTACAGAACCTTTTTACGAGCTTATAAGTGTGATTATTTTGTGGACATCACCATTTTTTGTCAGAATAAATTTATGCTCCAATTACCGCAAAAGCAATTTTTATGTCTTCGCATTTTTTGTGGTACATATATCTTTGTTACATTTTGGATTGAAACACACACGGTCCCATAATATCATGATCTTGAGTGATTTGTAAGAGAAACAGTCTTTTTTGTACATGGGAATGTTTGTGATTTTGCTAGTCTGTTTTAAAAATATTGGCAAGAGATTTCTAAAATTCAATGAGGCATCACTATTTTGTAGTTTTTAAAAATATTAAGTGAGTAGGTTCACGTTTATTAAGTTAGAAAATCACAACTTCCTCAAAAGTAGTAATAGATGAGGATATGATTTTCTTACTGCCTATTTTCTAACATCTTAGCTTCAGAGCTGTAGGTATTGAATTGAGTCAAACCTGTGTTTTTTTCTTATTTTCTAATTAAATGTCTTTAAAAATGACCCTAGTAACATGGTTACTTTAAATTTATAACACCCAATTTCTAATTTAGGCTAGGCATAAAACCAGCATTGATTGAACATACTTGCTAAAAATACTTTCTGGGTCGGATGTACTTAGAATGCAGCCTCAGGAAAATTCATTTGAACTATTCTACTGTGACCAGTGTACACTTCATTATTGTTGAAGGACTTTTAAAAAATTATAGATCTCACCTACTCGATTTTAATCAGTTTGGGCATAGATGCCTAACTTTTAAAAAAGTATAATAGAGATAGTAATACAAACTTTTCAGCTTTTTTTTTTTTTTACTTATATGACTTCTATAGATTGTTATTAAACTGTGATTTGTATTTTTTTAAAATAGTTTTGTCTGTTAAACATAATTGAGGTGTAATGAACAATATCCATTGTTACCTGTTTAGTATTTATGACTTAAAACTCTAAAAGCGGGATCAGTGATCATGGCTTTTAGAAAGTTGTCTTTAAGGAGCAAAGTCAGAGACTACCAGATAATTGCAAGGAGGTTGGTTATTGAGAGTACTTTTGCCCATGTTTAAGAGTTAATATGGTCACTTTTAAAGAAGAAAACTTTTCTAAAAATATGTGGAAATCTTGTTTGGTGTATGTTTAAAGGTAAATGTTTAAAAGTTCTGCCTGAATTCTTTGTTAGAATGCAAAATTGATCAACTCACTAGGAATGAATGGTTAGTGACTTATTGTGGCTAAATGTGAATTGTTGCTCCTATATAAAATTTAGTTATTGGTAGAAGTTTATGAGCTGAGTTGAATTTTGTTGTTTTTCAGGATTATTGCATGTTATGAAGTTTTTTATATACTACAGTCCAGATTTGCTAAATTTGCCAGTTTACTGGAATAAGCTGTGAAGCCTTAAAGATTGGCTTAGCATTCCGAAAATCCTTTTTATTGTTTGCCAGGGAAGTACTATAGGAAGGAGGTGTTGTTATCTCTTCATTTAATATTTAACCAGTAGTACGAATGGTGAGATGAGATACAGTGTAGAAATGCCATAGGATCTTCTGTATTGATAAGAAAATACCATTGTTTAGGAACAGCATAATTTCTTACCTTTTGCATGAATGGGGAAAAAGAGGAGGGGAAATTTATTAGACTCTCTTTTATTTCATTAGAGGCATTTTCCCGCATATTCATTCTTCATTTCATTATTCCTAAGGAGAAACATTGGAAGAGAGATGCAGGTATTTGAAGAAATTAGTGAGAACAAAATGAAAATTACATCCTGTAGACTATCTTGAAGGGAAGATACCAATTTGGGTTCGTTACTGTGTTTGTATCTTTTAACAAGGAATATGTAGAGAGTAGTAGAAAGAAAAAAGGATCCAGAAGGTAAGAGTGTTAGTATTTGCCTGTTAAGTGCCAGACACTGTATAAGGGATTTTTCATGTTATCCCACTCACCAAGTACACTTTATGAGGCAGGTATTACTAATCCCCGTCACCTCCCTGCCAAATAGAAGCTAAGGGAAATGAAATAACTTGTCCAGGCTCATACTTCTAGTAAGTGTAATTCTGTAAAACTTATTCTTTAGATTGGTTCTGTCCAATTAAACTTTCTGCAGTGATGGAAATATTCTCTTTTCCTTCAACTTTATTGAAGTATAATTGGCAAATATTGATAGAAATATTTTTTGCACTGTTAGATATGGTAGCCATTAACCATGTGTGGCTATGGAGCACTTAAAATGTGATGAGCATGTCTGAGAAACTAAATTTAAAATTGTATTTAACTTTAATCAACTTAAATTTATAGCCAGATGTGGCTAGTAGCTATATAGTATTGGACAGCATAACTTTAGGTTTTGCTGCTTAGAAAATCTGAGTTCTAGTATTTAATCTTTCACTAGCTTATTTATGTATGGCATTAGGCAAGTTATTTAGTTCTGGACTTCAATTTAATCTGGTGTGAAAATGAAAGGATTTCCACTAAAAGATTATCTCCAAGGTTCCTTCTTGCACTAAAGTTCTGTGATTCTTATTAAAATGTACAGCGGCATTTAATATTCACAAGCATTGTATCTAAAAGGATCTCCTCCCCAATATGCTCACCCATTACTGAAGGATTTTTGTTTAGTCAGTTTCTCTTTTTGAGGAGAGTATGTATAAAGCACACATAAAGGATAATAGATTATTCCCCACCTCCCCCAATTGTTTGGCAAAAACATTGTGTAACTCAAGGTCGTACTTTATGTTGGAACAAAGTTTAAATCTTTAAAGGCCATATTTTAACATGCCACCTTCCCATTTGAAAATATATAGGAGTTCCCTGGTGCTTATCAAGTTCATTACAAATTTACCTGCCTGGCCTTGAAGACTTTCCACCAACTTCATCTCATTAACCTTATTTCTCATTCTTGCTTAAAAAGGAAGAAAATATTCTTGCTTTTTCCTTTGTCCTTGTTTCTTTAATTTAAACATCTCCATCTCCAATCCATGTGCCTCCTCTTTAAACCTTTTTCAAAATTCACCTGTTTTTGGAAGAATGAGGCTTAATTCACTCACAGGATCAGTTAGTGAACGCTGGTAATAAGTACCCTAAGGTAAATATATACTTGTTTAGATACAGTTTAGTACATCCTTCTTAAGCTGTTTTTTCCTTAAGTTTTTATGTTCCTCCTCTGTTTCCTTCATTTTCTTAGGTTAAAAAAATTAAAATAGGAATTGTTTCTTTTGTATTGCCTCATAAATGTAGTCAATTTTTCAGCAATGCTCCTTTAAAAAGTTGCTAATTTTAAAAAAAGGTAAATACTGTGACAGCATTTACCCTTGATACTGTAATGGATATTTTTTGTTTCCTTCCAGGTAATTATTCATATTTTAAAAATAAAGTTGTGTAATAGAGATACAATTTTGAGAGTAATATATTGGGGACATTGTATAGTAGAGGCTGTGAATATAGGGAAAAGATCATAGACTTTGGAGTCAAATCTGGTGTGGAATCTAGCCTCAAAAACCTTGGGCAAATTATATAATTTCTTAGTTGGCTTTGAATTGTTGTGAGGATTAAGATTACATTATATGTAAGGATTACATTATGTGTAAGACATGTGGCAGTGTGCTTTAAATAGAGGAGACGATCAATAAGTGATAGCTGGTATTATTTCTTCCATTTTCCTATTCCCATCTTCATGAATATTATTTATTTTAGCTATCCAAAGCCACCAAAGTCAATGAATATAATTTAAATGATTAGTTAACATTCAGGTGATATACCATAACTGATTGAGACATTTACCTTTTGTTAACAGTTTTTTTGTTTATTTCCTCAGTTTGAAACCCTGGGACTGGGATAATGGTCAAGTGTCATGAATGTTTCTATGCCAGAGCTCTATCTTACGAAAGTACCTAGAGTGGGTGTTCTTGTTTTGGGGAAAAAATGCTAATATAATTGTGTTTCATTGTTTTAGTTAATGTAATTTGAAAATTTTGGTTTATTTGGGGATGATGTAGTGAACATTCCTTTATATGTTAGTTAAGCAAACATTTGAAATGCCCATTATAGTGGGAGCAATGGTATAAAGGTAAATAAGACATGATTCTTGTCCTTGAGCTCAAATTCTAGGATGGTAACACATGTCAACAAACAATTACAATTCATGGTGACAGTGTAATAAGATCTGGGGAAAGAGAAGTGGCATTTGAACATGGTCTTGAGGATCATTTGGAATTGATCTGGGTAGAGAGAACAGCATGTACAAAAGGTCAAAATATGAAAGAATGTGTAGTGCGTTTGGAGAAATTTGAGTTGTCTTGTTGGATGTGTCTGTGTCTGGGTGGGTGTGGTTGTCTGTCCCTGTGTGTGAATCTCTGTGTGTGTGTGTGTGTGTGTGTGTGTGTGTGTGTGTGTTGATTGCAGTGGGAAATGAAGCCTTGTGTTTGGGCAGTGAGTGGGATCATTTTAAAACCTTTAAAATAGAGCTTTCCAATCAGTGTGCCATGAACGGTTTACCGGTGTGTTGGAGAGCAAGATACTCTTCAGCTTATGGGACCTGGGCATATCAGATCCCTCTCCCTGCCCCGCCCCAGGATGGTTTCTTTTGGCTTTGAATAGCCTTTGTGGCTTCTTCCAGTGTGCTAAGAAATTATTATTTTCTTTGTTGCCAAGTTGGGAAAAGGATTGGGAAAACCACTGTTTTAGAGATTCTAAGTATTGGAAAGTTTATGGTATCCACTCACCCTTGACGTCCACTATGTAATCATAAATAAATACCAAATCCTGAAGTAAGCTTAAGGTAAGTCAGAGTCACCCCTCTTTCTCCCTCTTTTTCTCTCCCTTTACCCACTGCTTCCCCCACTTCACTGGTTTGTGTGCATGTGTGTGTGTATTTGTGAAATACCTTCATTTAGTCTGCCTCTTGGGAAATCAGCATTAACATTCAGGAACAATTGGAGATATTTAAATAAGGGATGATAAGATTAGATGTAGATTTTGAAAGATAACTCCTGACTTGTAGATAATGATGCAAAGATACAAGGATAATCCAAGAATGAGAGAGATTAGAAGTGGAGCGGACTCTAGATACTGTTGTAGTGGTTCAGGGGAGGGATGATAGGAAATAAAAATAGGACAATATAGATAAGGATATTAAATTAGAACTGGAAACTGACTAGTTTCACTAGACTTGAGAGTCCATTTGGACTTGGTGGGGAAGAGTTAAAGATGATGCTAAGATTTCTTTGGCAACTTCCCTTTTTTAGCAAGGGAAGGCCAAACGATTGTTATTGAGTACTTCCAGTGAGCCAGGTATTTGGTAGACAGCAAAGTTGTCATGAGTTCTCATTTAACATTTTGAAATAATTTCAAACCTAATGAGAAATCTCAAAAAAAGGTATGACAAAGAGCTCCTGAATCACCTTCAACTAATTTTTAACATTGTACTAGCTATATATCGTGTGTTTATACAATGCGAGATGAGCCTGGAACATCTCCTTGTGCTTGGCTCAGTAAGGCCTTTTCCAGATGCCCCAAGAGGTAATGTTGGAATTGTCTTTAGCCTCTTCCCTTTTTCTGCTATATCTCATTGGATTCTTAAATTTCAGTGAACCAACCTCATCATCTGTCATCTCTGGTCCTACATTTTAATCCTTACTTCTTCATTTCAGGGGAATGCACCATTTCTAATTTCATTTGACAGTTTTCTGAATTACTTGAGAGCAAGTTGCAGACATGACACCTATCACTCCTAAATATTTTAGTGTGTCTGTAGCAAAACAGGACAGTCTCCTACATAACCGCCAAATCAGGAAATAACATTGATAGGGCACTACCTTCAGATCCCTAGATGCCATTCAGATTTTTCCAGCCATCCCAATAGTATCTCTCTCTTGGTCCAAGATCCAATTCAGGTTCACACATTGCATTTAATTGTCACATCTTTTAGTCCCCATCAGTTTGGAATGGTTCCTCAATATTTCCCTGTCTTTTATGAACTTGACAATTTTAACAAGTAGAGTCCTTTTTTTCTGTAATGTGTTCCTCAACTTAAGTTCATCTAATGGTTCCTCATGTGCAGACTGAGTGCATTGTTGGCAGAAATGCCATAGAAATCATATAATATTCTTAGTGCATCACTGGGAAATGTGCTGTATAGTCCTACTACTAGAGATGTTTAACTTTGAACACCTGTTAAATTCGAGTCTGCTGTCTACTATGATGTTATCATTTTTTCCTTTTGTAATTGAGAATTCTTATGTGAAAAGATATTCAGGAGTGTGTCAATATTCCTCATCAGGCCTCTAACCACCAGCCTTCATGTCTGATGACTGCTGCCTAAATTAGCCACAACTGTGAAAGTTGTCACCTACATTTATTAGTTCATATTCTACTGAAAGAAGATTTCCCCCTCTTTCTCCATTCATTCATTCATTTATATCAATATATACTCCTGTACTTGTTTTTGTTTAGTGGTATTAGTTACTGTCATTTTAAAATTTCATTTTGATGGTCAAATTGTCCCAAATTTGGCCAGTGGGAACACCTTTAAGTTGGCTCCTCTATCTCCTTGATCTGTCCCCTTCTTGATGTATTTCCTTACTTTCTGGCCTATCAAGATGTTCCAGATGAACTTAATACTGTCCTATCCCAGCTCTGAAATCATTTATTTCTCCAAGGAATCCTGATCTTTTTTTCTTTTTTTGTAAGTAGAGGTGATATTTAGAAACTGAGATCCGAGTGTTTAGTGTGTTCATTTCTGCTGATATGTCATCACTTTTAGGGGGATAGAGCTAGGAAATGCATATATGTATACACACATCTGAATCTGTTTCTATGCCTATGTACAGATATTTTAAAAGTTCACACTGATACAACCAATTCCAGTCTAACATCTCAGGATTCATCTAGCCTTTTCCCTTTCCGTATTTGCAAATCTCTTCTCTAGCAGGGAGAAACTGGTTCCTATTATCTCCTCAGTGTATTTACTTACTTGCTCCATCCCCTTATGTGTGCCAATCTTCTGACCCCACATTAGTTGTCTCATTTCTCCTTGCTTGCCACCTCTGAGGCCTGTGGCATGGGGCCCTCAGGGCATGCTCTCAGGTCCATGTAGTAAAGAGAACTTCTCATTTAATCATTTTTCCCCTTCATTTAATTAGGACAGAAATTTGTTAGGAAGGTGCTATCCCCAGTTTTAAAAGGAAAACAGAGCTGAAATTCAGAAAGGTGTGTGTTTTCAGTCATGTTACTGTGTAAATAGCTGAGTAAATATTTTGCATTCAGATTCGTCTAATACTGAAACATCTTTTCTCTCCTGTACTGCATAGCCTCTATCTGTGGAACCGAAGTGGCAGGATTTAAGGTTGTATAGATGGTAGCTGAAGCAGTGTGACTGCCGCTGCTTATGAAGTATGTATAAAGTTAGGAAGAAGCACACTGACAGAGCTCCTGACTACCATAATTGAAAGATTAAGGGTTCTTGGAAATGAAGAAGCCAGTGAAGAAGACTGAAAGAAAGGTGGTGAGAGAGAAGCATGTGGTTGTGTGGTAGATGATGATGAAGTAAGGAATTTCACGAAGCTGTCATGCTGCTGAGAGAAAAAGTGAAGACCAAAAGACTTTGAATTTGACTACTGGAAACTTATTGATAGTCTTAGCTAGTTGGTTTTCCAGTATGTTCAGGCAAGCCACCTGTATCAGAAGCACTGAGATACTAATGAAAAATATGAACTCCCCAGGTCTCATCTCAGACCATACAGATTTTTAAAAGGGTGAGTGGGGATCCACAAAGTGGTAGTAGCATGGAAGATCTGCTGAAATGCTAAGGTTCTTCTGAGGTGTACTAGTTTGAAGTTTGTTGCTTTAGCAGAAGAGTTATAGTAGAAAAGGTGTGATGAACTAAATTGAGGAAACCAAGTGTACAATGAATATAGATGAGACAACTCTTGGAGAAGTCTGGCCATAGAGGTAAGAGACCTCAGGTCATGGAAGAATAGGGGACAGCATCAAGAAAAATACTTTTGTGTTTCAAAGGTTACATACACCTTTACTTTTGTTGGGATTAAGAGAAGGAAACTATAGTGGTTATTTTAAAGTTGTGTAAAGAAAACTATATAGCAACACATACTATCAAAAAAATGCCTAGTGAACTTTAGTAGGTATCTAGGATAGCTGCATGCTCCCATTTTAAATGCGATCTTTTGGTAGGTCTTTGGAGTAATCTAAGGGTCACTGTTTATTTTGTTTTTAGTTAAATTTGTATCTTGTCTTTTTGTTATACAGTTGTGTTAAGAGCTTCTCTTTGTTCATTTTTATGTGAGTTCTAAGTATATTCTTCTGTATAGAAGAGTCACCAGCAGTACGATTAAAAATTATGTACAGAGTTGGAGGAGACTTCAGATGGAAAGCCAATCCAGGGCCAATTTAATGTATTTTTTGAGCATCAGCTAGGTACCAGGCACTGTGCTTGACTGTGGGGATACAGAATTGAATAAGGCATACTCTTTATCATCAAGATTATTGTTCTTTCTTCAGAGGAACTTGAAATCTAGTATATAGCTAGAAATGGTACAGATAAGTCATAGATAACTATGTTAGTCTACAGCAAAATAAGTACAAATAAGTCAATGTTTAATTAATACAGCAGTATATGTTACCATAATTCTCATACTTGTCATTTTAAAGTTGTATTTAAATTGTATTTTCATATTTAAATTGGCAATATGGCTACATGGTTCAAGTTTCAAAATAATGTAAAAAGGTATATAGTGAGAAGGCTTGATACCACTCCTCTTTCCTGTACTGTATAGATAACTACTTTTATTTTTATATATTCTATGATATTTATGCAAATAGAAACATATAGATTACTGTTTTCCCCCTACCTTTTATGTAGAAGGTATTTACTATATTAATGCTTTGTACCATAATTTTTAAATTTAAAATACACTTGGAGATCATTTGACTTCAGTATATAAAGAGCTGTCCCTTTTTTATTCTTTTTGAAAAATATATGTTCTATTTTATAGATACACTATCAAGCTAACTAATTCTAATTATTTAAACTTTAAGTTTTAGACCTATTTATTTGTGTGACCCATTTGCTTTCACCTATTTCTGTTTGAACTAGTGCTGTCTGAGGCATTTTGGATTAATGACCTGACTTTTCTGCATCTAAAGGGCCTAAGATTTTTTGTCCTTTTTTTTTTTTTTTTTTTTTTTTTTTAGACAAAATCTCACTCTGTTGCCCAGGCTGGAGTGCAGTGGCATAATCTTGGCTCACTGCAACATTTGCCTCCCAGGTTCAAGTGATTACCAAGTAGCTGGGACTACTACAGATGCGCGCCACCTCACCCGGCTAGGGCCTAACTTTTAAAAGGCTTGTCAGCTTCTGCTTCTACTTAATAGAAACCTCAGTGTAACAAGTCTGACTACCTTGACACTGCCATGCTGTGAGGAGGCCAAACCCTCACAGGAGAGACCACACTTGTGGGCTGGTATGTCAGCGAGAACACATAAGAGTGATACCTTCTTGAATTTTTCAGCCCAGCCCAGCCCAGCCCAGGCATCAACTGAATGTAGATGAGTTAATGATCCCAAATGATGCCAGATGACATCCAGTGCAGCAGAAGAGTTGCCTAATCTAGCTTTTACCCAATTCCTGGCCAGGGAATTGTGAGACATATAAATCCTTACTATCTGAAAATGAATGAATGAATGAATGAAGGAAGGAAGGAAGGTAGGTTTCTTTGAGCACAGATCTGTATCTGTTCTGCTCTGTCCTGGTTGTCTGTGTTACAGTGTCCTATTTTTAAATTTCTGTACTCCATTCTTATAGCTGGGGCTCTGCTGTCTCCTGTAAGCCTTGTATCAAGAGCTGCAAAATTAGATGTGTTGCCTGCTGCCATGTTTCCTTATCGTGTTTTTCCCTGATTGCTGGTATACCACCTGCTTATCTGACCTGTACGATGCTAAGGACCTGCTTGCCTGGATCACTGCTTATTGCCTGGTACTATAAGCTCTAGACACTATTTTCTAACTGCCTGTCTGTATTGCCTCTCTTATCATCATTAGTGAGTTTCCCTCTTCTCCCCTAATTTTCCATATTGTTGCCCTATCAGCACTTGTGTTTTAGTTTGTCAATGTGAAACTTGGTAAAACTTCTGAAATTATTTGGGATGATTGAAAATTTTCTTGATGTTGTTATAAGTCCATCATGCCTTGTCTGGACTCTTGTAGTAGTCTCTTTAAGTGCAGTTTGCTATAGTTTTGCCCTTTATAATCTCCTTTACCCTGTAGCCAGAGTGATCTGATGTTCATGTCTGATCAGAATTCTTTTGTTATCTGTCCATCTGTTGATAAAATAAAATGAAGGAATTTTCCAAAGGGATGAAAATTACTTGGCAAATATCAGTTTTTAAGATAATATTCTTTTTGTCTGTTTCTTTTTTAGATACTTCTTGTTCATGAAAGCAAAATATCATTACAAAATAAGGAAAATCTTTCTAACTTATCTTACTGTTTACAGCCCAGTACATATCGTAGTCAGTTACAGTGGCTTATGTGAACAAGAAGCTACTGGGGACAACGAAATGTCTTCATTGGGAAGATCGTGATTTGAAAAAGTTCTCTTAGGTGATTCTGATACTGTGACCCACTTTGCATCTGGCTATTTTTATGGCTTTTGATCTGTGTTATTATAATTATTTACAAAGAATTTTATAGCCAATAGTTTGTTACATGCAATTCTGAAATTCCTATATCCCTAAAAACCCAAAAGTTTTATTAACTAATTTGGCAACCAAACTTGAGCTATACTGATGTGAGGCTGCTTGGGCTCATTTATTCCACTTAGAGTATACATTCTTCATGTTCTTTAAAGAAATTTTATTTTTTTTTTGAGATGGAGTCTCCGTCTGTCACCTAGGTTGGAGTGCGGTGGCACGATTTCGGCTCACTGCAACCTCTGCCTCCCAGGTTCAAGCAGTTCTCCTGCCTCAGCCTGTGAAGTAGCTGGGATTATAGGCGCATGCCACCACACCCAGCTAATTTTCTATGTTTTTTGGTAAAGACGGGGTTTCACCATGTGGGCCAGGCTGATCTCCTGACCTCAAGTGATCCACCCGCCTTAGTCTCCCAAAGTGCTGGGATTACAGGGGTGGGCCATTGTGCCCAGCCTTTAAAGAAATTTTAAATAGCAGTATGGTTGAATACAGCGTGCTGCCCTAGAACCAAGAACCTTACTTAATGTAAGATATCTGTGCCATATCACCTCTCTATGTCCCAGATACTCTGAAATTCAAAACAGTTTTGAAAGTGTTTTGAAGCTAGAGATCTTAGATATGGGATTATAGATCTGAACCAGCAACTTTCCTAGCAACGGAAAGAAAGGGTACTTTATTTTCTTTTGTATTTTTTTTAGTGATAATATAGTTGAACATTTTTTCATGTTAATTTACTAATTTCATTTTTTTAAATTTATTTATTTATTATCTTTTCTTTTTTTGAAAGAAAGAAAAAGAGAGGAAAGAGAGAGTGAAAGAAAGAAAATTTTCATTTCTTATATTCTTCAAATTCTTTGTTCATTTATCTGTGAGAGTTAATAGTTTTTCTTACTAGTTTATAGTATCATAGATACTAACTGGTTTTCTGTTAGCACAGTAGCATGCCTGGGACTCATTCTGAGTTCTCGTATCTAGCATATTAATGGGAAATGCTACAAGTTGAAAATGCATATACAGTTGACGCTTGAACAACATGGATTTAAATTGTGTGGGTCCACTTACATGTGGATTTTTAAAAATAAATATGTTTGGAAAAACTTTTGGAGGTTTGGGACAATTTGAAAAAACACAGATGAACTATATAGTCTAAAAATATCAAGAAGTTTTTTCAATTAAGAAAAAAACTGGCTGGGTGAGGTGGCTCACACCTGTAATCCCAGCTCTTTGGGAGGCCAAGGTGGGTGACTCACTAGGTCAGGAGTTTGAGATCAGCCTGACCAACATGATGAAATCCTCTCTATACTAAAAATACAAAAATCAGCTGGGTGTGGTGGCATGTGCCTGTAATCCCAGCTACTTGAGAGGTTGAGGCAGTAGAATCGCTTGAACCTGGGAGGCAGGGGTTGCAGTGAGCTGAGATTGCACCACTACACTCCAGCCTGGGCAACAGAGCGAGACTCTGTCTCAAAAAAAAAAAAAACAAGGAAAGAAAAGAAAAAAACTGAAAAGGAAAAATTAAGTGTGTCATGAATACATAAAATGTATATAGATACTCGTCTATTTTATCATTTGCTACCATAAAATATACACAAATCTATTATAAAAAGTTAAAATTCAGCAAAACTTACACAGACCATATATGGCATCATTTGTGGTTGAGAGAAAGGTGAATAAACATAAAGATGCAGTATTAAGTCAACTGCATAAAATTAACTACCTTACATAATGTATTACTGTAATAATTTAATAACCACCTCTGTTTCTAGTGAGCTCAAGTGTTGGAAGTATCCATTTAAAATGTCATGTGATGCTGATCATCTCCACATGAGTAGTTTGTCTTTCCATTTAATTGCCTATCACAATACAAAGTGATCTCTTGTGGTTCTCCAGTATTTTTCAGCGTATGTTTCATCATGTTTAGTGCAATATCATAAACCTTGAATAACACCACAGAACCCATATGAAGTGCAATTAGTGATGCTGGAAGTGCTCCAAAGGAGAGAAATGTCACATTACAAGAAAAAGTTGAATGGCTTGATATGTACCATAGATTGGGGTCTGCAGCTTTGGTTGCCTGCCGTTTCAAGAGAAATGAATCCAGCATAAAGACTTTTTTTGTTTTTGTTTTTTTAAAAAAAAAAGGCAGTCTGTGAAGGGGTTGCTACAGCTACACAAGCAGTTGCAAAAAGCTTGCACTTTTTTGTGAAATACCTTTTTATCGCACATTGAAAATGCAGTCTTTATGTGGGTTCAGGATTGCTATTAGAAAGGCACACTTATGGATTCTAATATGATTTGAGTAAAAGCAAAGTCATTATACGACAACTTAAAGCAAAAGAAAGGTGAAGGATCTAAAGCTGGAGAACTTAATGCCGTCCAAGTATGGTTTGATAGTTTTAGAAAGAATTTGGCTTAAAAAATGTCAGGATAACAGGAGAAGCAGCTTCTGCCAACTAAGAGGCAACAGATGAGTTCCTAGGTACTATTAAGAAAATCACTGAGGAGAAAAGATACCTGCCTAACAGGTTTTTAATACAGATGAAGGTGCCCTATTCTGGGGGGAAAAAAAGTCACAAAGGACATTTATTAGTAAGAGAGAAGTGAGCACCAAGATTTAAGGCAGGAAGAGATAGGCTAACTCTACTGTTTTGTGCAAATGTAGTCGGTTTTATGATCAGGACTGCCCTTATCTATAAAGCTGCTAACCTCTGAGCCTTGACGGGTAAGGTAAATACCAGCTGCCAGTCTATTGGTTGTATAACAAGAAAGCCTGGACAAGGACCCTTTTTCTGGATTGGTTTTATATGTGCTTTGTCCCTGAAGTCAGAACTACTTTGCCAGTAAGGGACTGCCTTTTAAAGTTCTTTGGATGTTGGACAGTGCCTCTGGCCATCCAGAACCTATGAGTTTAACCTTGTGTCAAAGTGGTCTACTTGCTCTCCTAAACTCATCTCTAATTCAGACTCCACATTGGTGAGTCCTAAGGACCTTTAAGGCTCATTACACATGGTACTTTATGGAAAGGATTGTCAGCATTATGGAAGAGAACCCTGATAGAACGTCATGGAAGTCTGGAGGACTACACTATTGAAGCTGTCATTGTTGTTACAGAAAAAGCTTTGAAAGCCATCAGGCTTGAAACTGTAAATTCCTGTCGCAGAAAACTTTGTCCAGATGTTGTGCATGACTTCACAGGATTTACAACAGAGTCAATCAGGGAACTCATAAAAGAGATTGTGGATATGTACACACACACACACACACTTTAAAGGTTGAGGATGAAGGGTTTCAAGGTATGGATCTTGAAGAAATTCAAGAGCTAATTAGATACCACACCAGAGGAATAAACAAAAGATGAATTGATGGAGATGAGTGCTTCCAAACCAGTGCCAGATAAGCAAGATGATGTAGAAGAAACAGTGCCAGAAAACAAATTACAGACAGTCTGGCAGAAGAATTCCAGTTATTCAACTTCTTTTACAACATGGACCCTTCTAAGATATGGGCACTGAAACTAAAGCAAATGGTAGAAGAAGGATTGATACCGTAATGTAAACATTTTAAGTGAAAGTTTTAAAAAGTCTGACAAAAATTACTATGTGTTTTTGTAAAGTTACATGGAGTGTGCCTGCCTTTCCTGCTTCCCCTTCCGCCGCCTCCATCTCTGCCACCCTTGAAACAGCAAGACCAATCTTTCCTCTTCCCCCTCCTCAGCCTACTCAACTCGAAGACAATGAGGATGAAGACCTTAGTGATGATCCACTTACACTTAATGAATAGTAAATATATTTTCTCTTTGTTATGATTCTTAATATTTTCTTTAGCTTTACAGTAAGAATTCAGTATATAATGCATATAACATACAAAACGTGTGTTAATTGACTTTGTTATTGGTAAGATTTCCAGTCAACAGTAGGCTATTAGTAGTGAAGTTTTGAGGAAGTCAAGAGTTATATGGGGATTTTAGACTGTGCAGGGATCAGTGCCCCTAAACCCTGCATTGTTTAAAGGTCAACTGTACTTATATGGTAAAGGAATTGTACTTATATGGTAAAGGAGGTGATCTTGCTCCTTTGTTCAAAATCCTTTAATGGTTTCCATTCTTACTTAGAGTAAAAGCTAAAGTTTTTCTGCCCAAAAATGCCCTACATGATCTGTGGACCCTGCTGTCTCTCTGACCTTATCTCTGACCACTCTTCTTTTTTATTTTTCTCAAGGCACTCTGACCTCCTTTTTGTTCCTGGCACTGGCAGACTTGTTCCTACTTCAGGTCTTCGTGTTTGTTCTTCCTTCTGCCTTGAGCACCTGCCTTTCTCCCAAGTGTTCCAGGTAGATGGAGTATGCACATGGCTCACTTTTTTACTTCTTTTTAAGTCTCTGCTCAAAAGCAAATTTCTCAGCCATGCCTTTCCTGAGTACCCTATTTAAAATTGCTTTCCTACTCTCACATGGCTGTTCTTCTCTGCTTACTACCTCACATTATACTATATGTATTTTTTCTTTCCTCATTAGAAAGGAAACTCCATGAAGGCAAAGACCTTTATCTTGTTTTGTTCATCAGTATATTCATGTTGCTTCTTCCTGCCTGGCACAGTGTGAGGCACTTAATAGATATGTTGAACATGGGAAGGGTTAAGGGAAAGTAAAGAGGAACGTTAATTGCGGAACGCATGGACACTTGATTTGAGCCTTTAGTTATAAATACTCTGTTAATTCTGGTGTAACTGGAGTATTTTGTATTTATTTATTTTAGAGACAGGGTCTTGCTCTGTTTCCTTATAGTGGCATGATCACAGCTTATTGAGGTCTCAACCTCCCTGCCTCAAGTGATCCTCCCACCTCAGCCTTCCCAGTAGCTGGGACCATAGATGTGTTCCACCATGCCCAGCTAATTTTTTTTTTTCTTAAGAGATGAGGTCTCAGCATGTTGCCCAGGCTGATCTTGAACTCCTGGGCTCAACGGATCCTCTGGCCTTAGCCTCCCAAAGTGCTGGGATTATAGATGTGAGCTACTGTGACCAGTGAAAACAGTTACTGTCTAAAGGAAGGACCGAAACTCTAGAGACCAGCATTCTTTTTTTTTTTCCTCTAAAAATTGTACTAAACCCCTAACTAATAAAATAATTTTTGCTGGAGAAGAGAGGAACAATAAAGCTTTAAATATAATACCACATACACTATAAGGCTGCCTCTTTTTAGACAAGAATAAAACTATTCTCATTGACTGGTAGCACTTAGGAAAGATTTGCTTTATTGTTGGAATCTCATAAATTCCAAAGGAAGAGACCAAAGGACAGAAATTGAGAAAATGGGGAGGGAGATAGGGAAAGAACTAGTTGGCTGCTTCTAATGTTTTTAGTACTTAGGTAATGAGCTCTAAATAGAAAAAGTAGTTGACTCACCGACGTAATTTATTTAAGTCTTTTCTAGTAAATAATTTAACTGAATTATTTAGTTTCCTTCCCTAACTAGACTGTGAGCTTCTTGAGGGCAGAGATCTAGATGTGTGCCTGTTTGTATCTCTAGCATCTAGCACTGTGTCTAGCAACTAGGAGCTATTCACACACTTCTATGAATAAACAGGTTTATTGAAGGCATGGGTTTAGAGAACTCTGTAGGCCTTAGTGGGTCTGGGAGTGTGTTTCTTGCACATACAGTACTTTAAATGAGGAAATGTATAAATAGGATATACTGAGTTGTAAAAGATTAAAATACGTTAAATAAAAAAGGAAAAACCTTAAGTAAATCAATTTGCTGCAAGAAATGGCACAAATTAGATTCCTGTATTTAATATGCAGTTAATGAGTGTCAAATGTATTTTGACATTGTTTATAATTCTTCATTCTTATCAGGTCAGTAACAATTGAGTAGAGGACATACAAAGGACATTTGGAAAATGCTGTCTGTATATCAGTGAATCCATGTATAGGTCCAGTGTTAGGCATTCATGTTTCAGATGATTGATTTTGCACATGATTACCAGGAATACTTTTTTGTTGTCATATATCATTTCTTAAATAAGAAGCTTCTTAGTTAAGTTGTTGCATAATGACTTCTATATAAATGTGTTTGGTACATATAAGTATAGAGAGAAATTTTAGAGCAAAAACTATTGCTACACTTGAATTTTTTTCCCTCCTTAAGGGTATCAGTTTTATAGCTCATAGTTTTGGTAGCACTATCCTGAGGGAATCTGGCCCTATCCTGAGAGAATCTGGCCCATTCTGTTATCCTAAGAGAATCAGGCCCTGTGCTAAGGGAATCTGGCCCATTCTGTTGCCAAGTTCAGTTCACAAGGCTTGAGGTAACCTTCTTTGTATACAGTATTCTAACAGTAAGCTAAGTTAGTCCATTATCTTATACTACCAGAATTTGAATTTATAGTTACATACAAAACGTTGTGTAATAAACTAAGATTGTAGCAAAGCAGATGTTTCAGTTGAGAATATTCCATTTCAAATAAGTGTAAAGAATTGTCAGTGATCAAGAAAACGTTTTAGTTGGCTAATTACTTGATGATTTTTGATAACTGTGGCTTTATTGTATGTGGATTTGCTAAGTGTAAAAACAGAATTTGAAATAATTTTTTTATTTTTGAGACAAGGTCTCTCTCTGTTGCCCAGGCTGGAGTGCAGTGGTGTGATCTCAGTTTGCTGCAGCCTCGATTTTCCAGGCTCAAGTGATCCTCCCACCTCAGCCTTCTAGGTAGTTGGGACCAGAGACACTCACCACCACCTCTGGCTAATTTTTTGTATTTTTTGTAGAGATGGGATTTCTGTTTTTTTGTTTTGTTTTGTTTTTTTGGAGACGGAGTCTCGCTGCGTCTCCAGGTGCCAGGCTGGAGTGCAGTTGTGCGATCTCAGCTCACTGCAGCCTCCGCCTCCCAGGTTCAAGCAATTCTCCTGCCTCAGCCTCCCAAGTAGCTGAGACTATGGGTGCACGCCACCACGCCCAGCTAATTTTTGTATTTTTATTAGAGACGGGGTTTCACCATGTTGGCTAGGATGGTCTTGATTTCTTGACCTCGTGATCCACCAGCCTCGGCCTCCCAAAGTGCTGGGGTTACAGGCGTGAGCCACTGCGCCCGGCCTAGAGATGGGATTTCACCATGTTGCCCAGGCTGGTTTTAAACTCCTGGACTCAAGTGCTCTGCCCTCCTTGGTCTCTTAAAGTGCTGGGATTACAGGCATGAGCCACCACGCCTGGCTGAAATAATTTTTTTAAGCTCTTTCTTCACAGCTTTTTATTTTGAATAATGTCATGCCTATGGAAAAGTAGTAGGCATTGTATATTGAACATCTGTGTACCCTTGCATAGATTCATTAATTGATACTTTGCTTTCTTGCTCTCTTTGTATGTACTTCAAAATTTTCTGAACTATTTGAGGATTGCAGACACCATGATCATAACACTTTACCCCAAATATTTTAGCATGCAATCATGCATCTTTTGGGAACAAACCCGTTCTCCTATGTAACATGATCATGCTCAGGAAATTTAGCATTGACACAACACTACTATCTAAAATGCAGTCTATATTCAAATTTCTCCAATTGTTCAAGCAAGTCCTTTATACTTTCTACCCCACCCCTGCCAAATCCATTTTTGGATCAAGAACTACACATTGCAGTAGGTTGTTTTATCTTTTTTAATTTACAACACTTCCCCATCCTTTTACATCTACTCCTCACATTTTCGAAGAATCCAGGCAAATTGTTTTTTTAGAATGTTCCTCAATTTGGATTTGTCTCATTGTTTTAATTGTATTTATTTCATCACTAGATTCAAGTTAAACGTTTTTGGTAAGAATACTACATTAGGCGTTATGTACTCAGTATATGACATTGGGGTGTCTATGATGTCAATTTTGGTGATGTTAAATTTTATTTATTTGGTTAAGGTGGGATACAACAGATTTCTCCATTGTAAAGATATCGTTTCCGCTTTGTAATTAATAAGTAATCTATGGGGTGATACTTTTGGATTAAGTATCTTGTTACCCAACAAACTCTGACGTAATGATTTTAGCATTTGTTGATAAGTCTTGCCTGAATCAGTTACGGTAACTATAAAATGGTAATTTTCTTATTTCTGTTATTCCTTCTATATTAATCATTCAGTATTATTATTATTATTTTTTTTTGAGATCACGTACTTTGCAGGGACATGGATAAGGCTGGACATTCAGTATTATTTTAGAAAGAATATTTCTCTCCCTCACTTAAGTTAGCATCAGGTTGTACCTATGGATTTTTATTCAAAGTATTATCTATTATTATTTATTTTAGAACTTAGGTTGTTTTATATTTGCTGGTAGAAGTTTCTGTAAACTGCCTCTCTTGTTCTTTGACTAGTCCTCATTTAGATTTTGAGGGCTTACTTACTGGTACAAGACATTTAGCCTCACCTTGTATTTTCCTTGCCCCAGCTCTGAAATCAGCCTTTTTTCTCCAGAGTTCTGATTTCTTTTAGTGCGGAATAGTAAATAGTGGATTAAGTATATTCAGTGTTATTGGAGTGTTTTGACTTCTAGGTTCTAATGGATAATTTTTAAAAAATGAGATTACACCAATACCTCTAATTCTCATCCAGTACCACAACCATTTCTGATGCTATATCTGACCTCTTGTCTCCTGTAGCCAGACTCCTGCTTCTCAACAATATCAATATTTATTCATTTGTTCCATCTTCTAATATACAGAAAATAGTTTCAGAATGTTGCATCAGGACCACTGTCAACAACAAAGTTTATAAACTTCAGAGGTTTTTTTTTTATATATTTCTTTGGATTTATCTTCAGTGTATTCTGTGGTTAGCAAACTATGGCCTGTGGGTCAAATCTGACCACCCCCTTTTCTCTATGGCCTGTGAACTAAATGCTTTTTACGTTTTTAAATTGTTAAAAAAATAATAATAATTCATGGCTCATGAAAATTACATGAAATTCAGCTTCAGTATCTGAATTTGGAATATAGCCATGCTTATTCATTTACATATTGTTTGTGGCTACTTTCATGCTACAGAGGTAAATTAAGTGGTTACACCAGAGATCTTATGGCCTGTAAAGCCTAAAATATTTTCTGTCTGGCTCCTTACTGAAAACGTTTGTCAATTTTGATACTATTATGTTTAACAATTACTGGAATCTTTTTTTTCTTTGTCTATGTAATTGTGTTATATATTGTTAGGTTCATTTATTCAATTTTAGGGAGAAAGGAAATTTTTTTTAATGTTAGAAATTGGAAGTGATTGAATTTTAGAATTAGAAGGATATTTAGTGTTCATGTAGTCTTGCACTATCCAGTAGGATAACACTTGATCTGGATTCAAGTGCTGCTGTATTACTTTCGCCTTCGTAACCATAGGCAAGCCCCTTAATCCTTCTGAGGGAATTAACATAGGGAACTGTCATTGTTTTAAGAGTAAGTGACAGAATGTGAGATGTTTAAGTTATTATTGCTTGCATAACCATGCCAACATTTAGTAGCATGAGTCAGTCACCATTTTATTATTTACAGGCTCTGTGAGTGAGGAATTCAAACAGGGTTACAGGAGTGATAGCTCTTTTCTGTTCCACAGTGTTTCCTTGCTCATTGACAATGGCTGGGATTGGAACTCTTGGGCCTGGAGGATCCACTTCCAAGATTGCTTATTCTTATGTCTAATGGCTGGAGGATGGGCTCAGCTGGGACTGTTGAGCAGAGCCCTTATGTATGATTTCTCCACATGGCTTGGGCTTAACAGCTTGTTAAAAAGCTGGGTTCTGAAGGGAAGCATTCTGAGAGTGAGTGTTCCAAGGGAGCTAGATAGAAGCTAAAGGCCTTTTCTGATACAGTCTTAAAAGTCATATAGCATCACATCTATTCTACTCTGTTGGTCAAAATGATTACAATCTCAAGCCCCGCCCTCCACCCCTTCCCCAGAATCAAAAGAAGTGATGTAGACTCCCTATTTTTTTTTTTTTTGAGACAGAATCTCCTGGGCTCAAGCAGTCCTCCTGCCTTAGCCTCCCAAGTAGCCAGGGCTACAGGTGCACACAACCATGCCCAGCTAATTTTTTGTATTTTTTTGTAGAGATGGGATTTTGCTATGTTGCCCAGGGTGGTCCTGAACTTCTGAGCTTAAGCAGTTTGCCTGCCTCGGCCTTCCAAAGTGCTGGGATTATAGGCGTGAGCCACTGTGCCTGGTTGGCCTTCTAACTCTTGAAGGGAGTAGTGTCTGCCATTAAAAGCAGCATACGTCAAAGTTTTTAGTTGTGTCAGTCTGGGTTCCTCATCCTTTCCGTTTTTCTTCTACTCATTTTATGATATTGAGGAAAATAAACACCACTAAACGTCCTCTTAATACTGTTAGTTAACAGTAGATGAGAGTTTCTGAACTTTAGTACTATTGACATTTTGGACCAGATCATTTTTTGTATGGTTGTCCTATGCAATCCATGATGTTTTAATGGCATCCGTGGCCTCTCCCCACTGGAGCCAGTAGCACTTTACCTTCCAATTGTCACAACCACGAAATGTCCCCATACATTGCCAAGTTTTCCTTGAAGGACAGACTTGCTACTGTTTGAGAACCACTGTTCTAGATTTATGTTTCTCAAAGATATCGATATAGACCAGCCACCTTAATATCACTTGTGGGACTTATTGAAAGTGTTATTTTTTCAGAATCTGGAATTGGGTCCTGAAAATCTACATTTTTCAAAAGCTTCTCAAGTGATTCTGATGCACTCTTAAGTGAGAGAAATGCTGATATAGGTTAGTCTTAAAAGCTGAATGACTAAGAGGTGTATACAAGCTTTATTAACTGGTAATATACTGGTTTCAGGTCACATTAATGGCATAGTAGAGTTGTTAAATATACTGTTATATACTGGGTATTATTTTGGGTTCCATTTTCATAGATTATTAATGTAAATAGTATCCATGCCTGTTTCATGAGATTTTTGTTTTTCAATTATTTTTCTCAGCTTTATTATGAAAACTTTCAAACACGGAAAAGTTAAAAGAATGATGCGTATGATGAACACATATATTTACCACTGAGACTCAAGAGTTATTAAAATATTGCCATGTTTGCTGTCTGTGTGTCTGTGTCTGTGAGTGAATGCACATGTGTGAGTGATCAGAGCTTTCACGGTATGTATGAGAGAGAGAGAGAGCAATCAAGTTTTCGTGGTGTGTATGAAATCCAAGTAAGGGAGAGAGAAGTGTAGGATTCTGCAGTTTAAGCACTCCCATGTGGATAGACTGATCCATTTGTCTTCATGGTATTTAATCAGGATACCTTTACTCTCAAGCAGAATTGATTTAGTTTAATAGATTGCAAAAGTTTTTAAAATGCTTGCCTAGTTGAACACCTTTCTTCCCTTGCTGTATTTCTTAGTTTTTTAATGCCACTCCAGTCAAATTACACCTCTCCTTTCATATAGCCTAGAACAGTGCTACTCAACAGATCGTCTGTGGATTGGACACAGTCCCTAGCCTATGAGGAAATAAGTATATTAATGAGAGTAAGTATTTAGTATTAGTATTTTATAAGTTGAGAGAGACTTTACCTTTTGCTTAATAATAAAAAATTATGGCTTGTATTTTTTGTATCTTAAATTTTATTTTCTAGTCACCTTTATTGTATTTGCAAATGTACTATATTTGTTTATGTTCTAGTTACCTACTGCTGTGTAACTATCCCAAAACTTAATAATTGAAAACAATGACAGTAATTAATTTTGTTCATGAGTATGTAATTTGGGCAGGATTTGGCAAGAAAGACTTTTCTCTTCTCATTGCAGTCAGCTGTAGTGGCTCAACTGAAGTTGCTCCACTCACATATCTGGGAAATTGGTGCTGGCTGTGAGCAGAGATTCTGCCAGAGCTGAGGGCTGAGAATCTCAGTTCCTTTCCACATGTGGCCCGGGCTTCCTTGTAGATGGGTGGCTGGATTCCAGGGATAAGTATCCCCAGACAGACCCAGTAAAAATTGTATGTCCTTTTATGACCTAGCCTCCGAAGTCACTGTGTCATTTCTGCATCCTCGTATTCACTGAGGGAGCTAGAAAGGTCTACCCACATTAATGGTAGAAGGTACATAGACTCCACCTCTTGGTATAGTGGCAAAATTGTAGAAATATTGTTGCTGCCATTTTTGTTAAAATACAATCTGGCATAGTCTGTGATAGATTAAAAATGAAAGATATCCATTGCATGGATATACCACATTTTGCATATCTCCTCAATGGATACTTGGTTTGCTTCCATCCTTTGGTTATTATGAATAATGTTGGGTGTACAAACATCTCGTTGAGACTCAGCTTTCAATTCTTTTGGGTATACATACCCAGAAGTGAAATTGCTGGATCATAGGATAATTCTATTTTTCATTTTTTGAGGAACCACTCTACTGTTTACCACAGTGGTTGCAACATTTACACTCCCACCAACAGTGTACTTTTCCACTTTCTCCCTATCCTTGCCAACACTTATTTTCCTTATTTTCCTTTTTTTTTTTTAAAGTAGTAACCATCCAAATGGGTGTGAGATGAGTATCTCATTGTGGTTTCAATATTTATTTCCCCAATGATTAGTGTTATTGAGCATCTTTTCATGTGCATATTGGCCACTTGTATATCTTCTTAGGAGAAACACTATTGAAGTTCTTTGTCTTTTTAAAATTGGATTGTTTGGTTTTTAGTTGAGTTATAGGAGTTATTTTTACATTCTAGACATTCGGTTCATCGGATATATGGTTGGCGAATATTTTCTTCTATAATGTGGTTTTAAAAATCACTTTCTTGATGGTGTCCTTTGACATACAAATGGTTTTAATTTTAATGAAGTCTAATTTATCTGTTTTTTTCTTTTGTTGCCCATGTTGTTGGTGTCATATAAAGAAATTATTGCTAAATGCAATGCCATGAAGCTTTTCGCCTATGTTTTCTTCTAATGGTTCTCTTCTATTGACAGTGGTAGAAGGTTTGATTTATGATTACGGAAGTCAAGATGTCATTATTAAACTGTGTCCTTTTATTTCAAAAGGATTTCTAAATTGAAAACATTATAAAGTGGTTTCTTTTATATTTGAGCTAGAATGTATAGAACCACTTATCAGCATATAAATTATTCTTAGGGGTAAATTGATCAATTGAAGATTAGTGAAGTACCTGTATTTCATAGTACCTACAAAGCCCTTTGAGCTGGGTGCTATTATTATTTGTCCATTTCAGTGAAGCAAGTGAGGCAGAGAGAGGCTAACTAGAATAAACATACAACTAGTTATCACCATTCTTTCCTTAGTAAGAAGTTTTGTGGCTATAATCTATAGAACAATGCATGTCTGAACTGTCACAACATCTAAGGTTAAAAGCCAATATTAAAATTTTTAATTTGCACTAATATTTACCATCAATGAAAGAAATAAGCTACATTTTATTAACATAATGAAGAAAAATTGCCAAAGTATGCCTTTTGCCATGTTAAACTAATCTTGAGGATAACCAGGAGATTGTGAACCAGAACATCAAAATTCCTTGTGTATTTTGCTTCTTAGGTGGTTTGACCATATAATTTGTTTCACTTTTAGTTTTTTTTTTTTGTGTGTGTGTGTGTGTGTGTGTGTGAGAGAGAGAGAGAGAGAGAGAGAGAGAGAGAAAGAGATAGTTTCACTCTTCACCCAGGCTGGAGTGCAGTGGCTTCATCATAACTCACAGCAGCCTTGAACTCCTGGGTTTAAGTGATCATCCTACCTCAGCTGGGATTACATATGTGTGCCACCATAGCTAACTAATTTTTGTTTTTTATTTTTGTAGAGTTGGGGTTTTGCCATGTTGTCCAGTTTGGTGTTGAACTCCTGGGCTCAAGCTATCTGCCCATCTCAGCCTCCCAAAGTACTGAGCCACTGTATCCAGCCACCTCAGCCTCCCAAAGTGTTGAGCCACTGTGCCTGGCCAGATTATAGGTTTGAGCCACTGTGCCTGGCCAGATTTTTTAACAGCTTTATTGAGGTAAAATAGCATATAATAAGTGACATATGTTTAGAGTGTAGTACTTGATATTTTTGTTACAGGATCCTTCGGTTTGCTTAGCCAGCTGGAAATCTCTGTGGCCAGTGGTGCCTTTGCCTGAGTTTTGTTCTGGCCTCCTGGGCTTTTTCCATCCACTTGGCATGGCAGGCTGCACTCGGCTCCCGCTACCATCCTGGATCCCACACCTGCCAAGGGCAAGCCAGATGCAGAGCAGGGAGGCATCTGTGAGTGAGCTGGGGTCTGGCCACTGTGCATAGTCAGGTTTGCTGGCTGAGGCAGCATGTACAGCTCCAGGTGTCGGCATGGGCGCTGGCTCCCTGCAAGGCTGCAGCTGGATCAGGCATACCTTGAGCAGCTTTCACAGCTGCCACTGGGGAATGTAGTGTGGCGCCCGGAAGCTTGGAGATGCCAGTAATCACAGAGCCTCAAAGAGGGTGTCACAGCCCTGGCTTCTAGGTCTGGGCCCTCCAGGGCTGCAGCTCTTCTCTCCTTCTCTCTTCTGTCCTTCTTCACCTGCAGTGTGACGGGCAAGAGGTGTGTTTCAGTCCTGTTTGTGTTGCAACTCTTTTAAGCCTGCATTCAGCAGGTCCTGAGTTCTTGTCCTGTGTTCAGGAAGTGAGGTATGCAGGCAAGTGGAGGGTGAGCAAGACAAAGAGAAGCTTTATTGAGCAATACAACAGCTCAGAGGAGACCTGCAGTGGGCAGCTCCTCTCTGTAGTCAGGATGTCCTGATGAGTGTTCAGCTCACAGAAAAGAGGGTAGCTCTGCTCTGCAGCTGGCCATCCCATTGTTTCTTCAGCTCTCAGCAGAGAGGGTAGTTCTTCTCTGCAGCTGGTTGTCCTGTTGTCTCCTCAGCTCTGAGCAGAGAGGAGACCCTGTGGTGGGCAGCTCCTCTCTGTAGTTGGTCATCCCATCATCTCCTGGAGTCTGGCTGAGTCTGAGGCTTTTATGGGCCTCAGAGGGAAGTTCTTGCTGATTGGTTCATGGGTGGTCATGGGCAGCCTGGAAAAGGTACCATAAGTTTTCACTCTGGTCCATGGGATGGGCAACTCAGCCCCCAGGCTTCAGGCTCTCCCTGCCTTGAAGGTGGGGCTTTATAGGAGACCTGGCCCCTTCCACCCAAAAGCCTGATTCTTGCCATTGTTCATGGCGCCCAGGCTGTTTGTGCAAAGAGATGCCTGCAGGCCAGTGCCCAGCTTCCCCCAGCTCCTCCTTGGCCTTTCTCCTATGCTTGTTAGTGCCCAAAGTCCAGAGGGGGCCAAGGTGGCAGGGGGCTGTCATGTCAGCACTGCCTTAGTGTGTACATACCTGGCTGGGTTGTGGCAGCACTAGGGCTCAGCCTTAACTTTGCTCCATGATTGGAGCCAGTGTTGACAACAGGGAGAGGCTGGACAGTGGGAGCAGACACTTCTGAGCCTGTGAGGGCAAGGGGGTGCCAGCTGCAACTTTGGCAGCAGCATCCATGCTTGGGAGAGTGGGGCTCCTGCCTGCTCCTGGCTTCCACTGGCTCTGTGGAGCAAGGCACTGCCCTGTGCCCAGTTCTGCCTTGGGGCCGTCTATCCCTACCCCTTTGTGCCTGACACCGCTGCTCCCTCACTAGTGGGTGACTCACCCACTCCCATCGCAGCGGCTGGGGGGTAGGGGAGGTGTGGGGGCAAGGTGCAGGTGGCACTGCGGCTGGGCAAACCCTGGACAAACCCTACAGTTGGGGCTGGCCTTGTGAGTCCTGGCTGCACCTTTGTCAGGGTGCCCGTGGGCCCCTGGGGTGCAGCAGGGAGCAAGGTTGAGGCTGCCATGGAGGCTCTGGGCCTGGAAATGGGTCTTACCTGGCCATGCAAGGGTCAAGGTGGCACAGTGGCTGCCTCAGTGACACAGGGCACAAGGGACCCACTGCTACTCCCACAGCTGCTCCTGCTGCCACTTCTCTGGCCTCCCTACTGCAGCCAGCATGATGGCAGTGGCTGCTCTAGACGGCCTGCCACTGCCACTCTCTTTTTGACCTATGTATACATCCGTGAAACTACCACTACAATAAAAATAATGAACATATCTATTACTCCTGAAAGTTTTCTTGTGCCTTGATATAATCCCTTCTCCCACACATCCCCCACTGGACTCTCAATTCCAGGGAACTGCTGATCTGCTATCTATCACCATAGCTTTGTTTGCATTTTGTAGAATTTTGTATAAATGGAATCGTACAGTATATACTCCTTTTTTTTTGGTCTAGCTTGTTTCTCTCATTGTAATTATTTTGAGATTTGTCTATGTTGCATGTATGAATAGTTCTATTTTATTACTAGTATTCCATTTTATTGTTATACTACAGGTCAATTAATAAATATCACATATTGGTTGGGCGCTGTGGCTCACGCCTGTAATCCCAGCACTTTCGGAGGCCAAGAGGCGGGCAGATCACGAGGTCAAGAGATCAAGACCATCCTGGCCAACATGGTGAAACCCCATCTCTACTAAAAATACAAAAATTAGCTGGACATGGTGGTGCGCACCTGTAGTCCCAGCTACTCGGGAGGCTGAGGCAGGAGAATTGCTTGAACCTGGGAGGTGGAGGTTGCAGTGAGCCGAGATCATGCCACTGCACTCCAGCCTGGCTCCTGGTGACGGAGCGAGACTCTGTTGCAAAAAAAAAAAATAATAATATCGCATTTGAACAAATCAATTCAACTATTAATAGACACTTATTTCCAGTTTTGGGATGTATTAAAACATTCATATACAGATCTTTATGTGGACCTGTACATTTGTTACCTAGGAATGCAGTAGATGTCTCATAAAGTGGGAATATGTTCAATTTTCTAAGAAAGTGCCAACTGTTTTCCAACATTGTTGTAACATTTTATATTACCACCAGTGATGAATGAGAGATGTATTTTCTCTAGATCATTCCCAGGATTTGGTATTGTCACTGTTTTGTGTGTGTGTGTGTGTATGTGTGTGTGTGTGTGTGTGTGTCTGTGTGTGTGTATGTTTTGCCATTCTGATAGGTATGTAGTGATATCTCATGGTTTTAATTTGCCTGAGCCTCATGTCTCACGATGTTGAGCATCTTTCTGTATGGTTATTTGACATGCATATATCTTCTTTGGTGAAGTATCTGTTTAGATCTTTTGCCTGTTTTTTTAATCGGGTTGTTTTCTTTTTATTTAGTTTTGAGAGTTCTTTATATATTTTAGATGCAAGTCCTATATGCTTTTGCAAATTTTTTCCCAGTCTCTGGCTTGTCTTTTCATTCTCTTAACAGTGTCTTTTGAACAACAGATTGTTTAATTTTGATGAAGTCAAGAGTGTTGAAGAAAAGATTACCTACTCTCCACTGAATTCCCTTTTTTTACCTTTGTCAAGGTTACATTGTCCATATATGTGAGAGTATTATTCTGGACTGTTTGGTTCCATTAATCTGCTTGTCTTATCTTCATGCTTGTATGACAGTGTCTTGGTTTCGCTAGCTTTATAATAAGTCTTGAAATCAGGTAGATTTAGTCCCCTACTGTGTCCTTTTTCAGAATTGTTTTCGAAGTGGTAAAAGTGGATGGACATCTTTGTTTTGTTCCTGTTATTAGATGAAAAGTGTTCAGTTTTTTGCCATTAAATGCGATGTTAAATATGTTTTTCATAGATGTCCTTTATCAGATCAAGAAGATCTAGCTGATCCCTTTCCTCCACTTTCTGCCACTTTTAGTGCATCTTTCTTGTGCTTTCTTAATGCTGCTGTATATGGTCATGTCATTTGTCTTTTGTGGCCTAAACTCTTTAATCTGTATTTGTGGTAATGGAAAAAATAAACTAAGTTTTTACCATTTGACCTTTGAAGTTAAAAGAAGGTCAGAAACAACATGCATATTTTTATTAAACAAAAGAGATTATATTAACATTAATGGAATTTTAAATATGAAAAAATTGTATCCCAAAATTTTAATTCACCAGTGTGCATTTGCCTAAGTGCTTCTTTTTCTATATTTGTCCACATCTTTTATAGTTTGAACATCATCATTTATGTTCATCTCTTTTCACTCAATGTATATCTTTTTATATCCTTTTTGAATATAAAAAGATTTATCTTGATTTTCAAACTTTTAGAGTATTTACAATTGTATAGGTACATTAAATATATATTTTAAGGAATGAACTTTTTATAGATTATAATTTATAATCTTTTTTTTTTTTAAAAGAAATGGGCTCTTTCATGCTGTCAGCAGCTGTTTATACATATATAGCAATTTTACTGCAACATCTTTTTTTTTTTGAGACGGAGTTTTGCACTTGTCTCCCAAGCTGTAGTGCAATAGTGTGATCTCAGCTCACAGCAGCCTTCACCTTCCAGGTTCAAACGATTCTCCTGCCTCAGTCTCCTGAGTAGCTGGGATTACGGGTGCCTGCCACCACACCTGGCTAATTTTTGTGTTTTCAGTAACGACAGGGTTTCACCATGTTGGTCAGGCTGGTCTTGAACTCCTGACCTCAGGTGATCCAACCGCCTCGGCCTCCCAAAGGATTATAGGCATGAACCACCGTGCCCAGCCAGCTGCAACACCTTTCAAATGGAAAAAGAAAGAAGTGACAGATAATTTTATTTGACCTTCTTTCCCTTTCTAAAACATGAAGATTTAGCATATTCTTTCCAAAGAGAGAATTTTCAAGTAGTGAATTCTCCAGAAATTAAGAATTATTGCATTGTGAAATAAAAAGTAAATGTGGCAAGAAGTGGGAGTATATTTGGTTTTTTGGTAACTAAAAATATTTTGTTTAATGGAGAAATCAAGAGCTGATTAGACAACTCACGTAAGGTTTAGGTCTATATTTATTTGGATAGATTATACTGTATTCAGGTAGGTTCTCCAGATATACTGTTTTATTAACTACTGTTTATTCATTTTCAAAGAATCAGCTTAAAATGTTAGATTAATTAATTAACATCCGTAACTAGTGGAGTATGAGGCAGAAAGGCAGGTTGGGAGGAGTGCTGGTTGTCAGGACGTGAAGGGTGGAAAAGATACTGTTGACAGTTACGAATGCTTTATTGGATGTATTGTTCGATGGCTCCTCTTTGGCTTCTCTCTGATCCAGTAATAAACCTAATAACACCCAGGAGATAACCAAAATGTAGCTCTATACAGTCACCTTTCATAGTCGTTGTGGCAGGTGAAGTTGTTAGGAACATTTGAATGTTATTTTTCAGCTTCAGATAATTGGAAACTAGGATGACTTAATGTTCCTCTATTGGTCTGTAGAGACTGTAATAGCAGAGTTCAAACTACTGATTCTAATTTTTGTCTCAGCTATTTTTTAATCTCCATAAGTGAAATGCAGAAAAGTAATAAACAGTGATTATTTCAATGATGACTGCTTCTTAGTATTGGAAATATTTTATTGAAAGACTATCAGATCCAAAGTTATCAAGCAAATTAGTAGAACATTTAAAAAGAAAACAATTAATGATAAGCCTTGTTAAGAATTCTTGGAAATGAGACATACGAGTAATGGCCAATCTTTCATTTTAAAGTTGGACATTTAAAAAGGAAATACTAGACATGTAATTTGGTTATTATACTTTAGGTTGGGAGTATGAAGAATTACCTTTGTATCTGGCTGTAAGTCTGCTACCTCTCTCAGCAGATTTGAAATAATTGGGACTTACAGATTCTCACGTTTCTAAGAAGTTTGCCTAATTTAGGCACTTCTTTCACCCCAGAATTCACTCTTCTTGGAACTGAAAGAATATAGTGGGGTTTATTATTCCAAAACATTGCGCCAGGAAACACAGAAAACTGAAAAGAAGGAAAAGAGGTTAAAGCTAAGTTGGTAGGTTAGCTTCAGGTGCTGGTTTTCTTTTCCTGTCTCTTCACTTCATAAAATCAGGAGTTGATCATGCTTTTAATGTAGTTATTTTCTGGTCAAGAAAAATGCCATTCAGAAAACTTTAGACTTCTCCATTGATCTAGTTTGCAAAATAAAAATTTGTTCTATGACCATTATGAAAGTAATTTTATACAGACTTTTCTTCATTTTCTTAAGTTTCATATAGAAGTTACAATAGAACAAACATTTATGAGTCAATATGATATTCTTTTTGGGAGAAAGGGAGATAATACCTTATTAAAGGAAAAGTGCATAATGACTTCATTCCTCCAGATTGCTTTAAAGAGCCTTTTGTTCTCATATGTTCTTTCAATTCTGAGAGGATGCAATCATTATTTTTAACATTTCTCTACCTCCCACTTGCAGTAGGATATTTGAATTGTATGTATTTGTTTCAGGATTTTGTTAGAGATCCAGTTTCTCAGCATCTTTACCGAAATCCACTGTATTTTATTTTGGCTGTTAAATAGGTATATCATTGAATCTCATAATGATCTTAATTTCCATTTCCCAAATGGCTTAATGGCTTATATTGAACATCGTTTCATGTGCTTAATGACCATCTGAATATCCTGTTTGATAAAATGTCTTTTTATGTTTTTTGCCCATTTTCTAATTGAAATTTAATTTTTTTTAACTGTTGAGTTTTGAGAGTTTATTACATGTTCTGAGTACTAGTCCATTGTCAGATAAATGTTTTACAGACTCTTTTTTTACAGTCTGTAAGTTTTAAATTTTGATGAAATATCCAATTTTTTTTTTTTTTTTTTTTGAGTTTTACGATGCCACATCTAAGAACACTTCACCAAACCTAGGTCCCTAAGATTTTCTCGTATTGTTTTCTTCCAAAAGTTACAGTTTAGGCTTTACATTTAAATCTGATTCAGGGAGTAGTTTTTTGCATAAAGTGTGACGTTTAGTTTGAGGTTCATTTTTCATTTTGTATGTGGATTTCTGGCTGGTCCAGCACTGTTTGTTTAAAAAGCCATCCTTTCTCTGTTGAATTGTTTTTGTACCTTTGTTAAAAATCATTTGGCTGTACTTGTGTGGTAACTCTTGTTTTGTTCCATTGATCTTGGTATCTCTTCTTCTGTTATTACCACACAGTCTTGATAACTGTAGGTACGTAATCATAAAATCTGGGAGAGGGATTCCTGGTTTATTTTTCTTCGGGAGTGGCAGTATAGTTACTCCCACTTTAGTCTTTACAAAATTGTTTTTGCTACAATAATTCCTTTGTCTTTCAATATTAATTTATTATTTTTTAAATTGTGATAGAGTCTCCCTCTGTCACCCAAGCTGGAGTACAGTGGCACGGTCTTGGCTCACTGCACTCTCCACCTCCCAGGTTCAAGTGATTCTTCTGCCTCAGCCTCCCTAGTAGCTGGGATTACAAATGTGCACCACCACGCCTGGCTAATTTTTGTATTTTTAGTAGATGAGGTTTCGCCAAGTTGGCCAGGTTGGTCTAGAACTCCTGGCCTCAAGTGATCTGCCTGCCTAGGCCTCCCAAAGTGCTGGGATTACAGGCGTGAGCCACTGCGCCTGGCCTTCCATGTTAATTTTAGAATAAAATTATCTACAAAGAAAGTACTGGGATTTTGGTAGAAATTACATTAAATGTGTATGCCTGTTTGGAGAGAATTGACATGTTTACTAGTTTGAGTGTTCAAGTCCATGAACATAGTTATGTCTCTCCATTTATTTAGATTTTCTTTGATTTTTTTCATCAGTATTTTGTCATTTTTAGCATAGAAGTTCCGTGTGCGTTTTGTTAGATTTATACCTAAGTATTTTGTTTTTAGTTTAGCGGTTGCAAATGACACTGTATTTTAAATTTGACTCCTCATATTTATTCCTAGCATATACAAATACAATTGATTTTTTTATGTTGATGCGTTGGTGGACCTTGCTGAACTTACTAGTTCTAGGAGTGCTTTTGTAGATTCCTTGGGATTTTCTATTTAGACATTATTTCATCTGCAAATATGGCCAGTTTTTTTTTAATTTCTGTATGCTTTTTCTGTTTTTTCTTTCTTTTCTTTTTTTTCTTTCTTCTCTTTCTTTCTTTCTTCTTTTCTTTCTTTCTTTCCTCCTTTTTTTTAACCTCACAGCATAGGCTAGGACTTCCAGTATTATCTTGCATATGAGTGGTTGGAGCAGATATCCTTCCTTGTCTTACTCCTGATTATAGGGGAAAACCTTCAGGCTTTAACCATTAGGTGTGATGTTAGCTGTAGATTTTTTTTTTTTTAGATGCTCTTTATTAAGTTGAAGAAGATCCCTTTATTTCTAGTTTTCTAAGAATTTTTATCATGAATGGGTGGTGAATTTTGTCAAATGCTTTTCTGCACTGATTGAAATGATCATATGATTTTTCTTTCTTAGTCGGTTAATAAGATGGATTATATTGATTGATTGTTCAATTATTGGGTGAATCTTGTTGCATCTTTGAAGTAAAATCCCCCTTGGTACATGGTATGTAATTCTTTTTGCATATTGCCAAATTCTGGTTTCTTGTATTTTGTTAAGGATTTTTTCTATCTGTATTCATGAGGAATATTGGTTTATAGTTTTCTTTCTTTATGTTTTTGTCTGCTTTTTCCATTAGGATAAAATTGGCTGCATAGAATGATTTGAGAAGTATCCTTTTCTATCCTACTTTTTGGAAGAGATCATCTAGAAATTGTGTTAATTTTTCTTTAAATGTTAGGTAGATTTTCCTGGGAAACCCTCTGTGTCTGAATATTCTTTTGGGGGAGGTTTAGAACTATGAATTCAAATTTTAAAATAATTATTAGGCTGTTTAAATTATCTGTTTCCTGTTGGCTCAATTTTGGCAGTTTGTGCCTTTCATGGAATTGGTCCATTTTATGTCAAATTTATGTATAAGTTGCTTGTAGTATTACCATTTCGATGTATGCAAAGTCTGTGTATTATCCTCTGTTTCATTCCTAACAAGTTGTGTTTTCTGTCTCTTTGTTAGGCTTGCTAGAGTTTTATTATGTTTATTGATTCTTTAAAGAACTGGCTTTTTTCCCCCCTGTTGATTTTCTCTATTTTTATTGTCTTTAATTTCATTGATATCTGTTGTTATTTCCTTCCTTCTGTTTGCTATGAGTTCATTTGGCTCTTTGTCTAGATTCTTGAGGAGGGAGGTTAGATTACTGATTTGAGACATTTCCTGTTTTCTGTTGTATGTATATATTGCTGTAGATTTCTGTCAGCACTCTTTTAATCGTATCTCACAAATTTTGATATGTTGTGTTTTCATTTTTATTCAATCAGTGTATTTTGATTTCTCTTAAGATTACCTTTGTCTAATGGATTACGTAGGCTCTTGTTTAGTTTCTACGTGTCTGGAGATTTTTCTGTCAGCTTTCTATTGTTGGTTTCTAGTTTGATATCATTGTTTTTGGATAATACATTTTGCATAATTTCAATTATTTAAATATTTAGATTTGTTTTTTAGGCTAAGATATGGTCTCTCTTGAAATGTTCAGTAGATGTTTAAAAATAATGTGTATTCTGTTGTCTTTGCAAGAATGTTCGATAAATATTCATTATTAGATCCTATTGGTTGTTGTTAAGTTCTCTTATATTCTTGCTAATTTATCTAGTTATATCAATTATTGAGAAAGGGGAGTTGAGCTCTCCTATAATTGTGGGATTTATCTTCTTTTATTTCAGTTCTACAGTTTTTGTTTCATATATTTTTGCAACTCTGTTGGTTGGTACATCCACCAACCAACCATTTAGGATTGGTAATGTCTTGCTGGCTTGACCATTTTATCATTATGTAATTTTGCCTTACCTGTTCTTGTGAATTTTACTTGTTCTTGTCTACTTTATCTGCTATTAATATAGTTACTTCTCTTTCTATTGATTAATGTTTCCATGATATATCTCTTTCCATCCTTGTACTTTCCACCTGCCTGTATTGTTATATGTGAGGAGAGTTTCTGGGAGACAGCATTATAGCTGGGCCATGTACCCCACCCCCACTTCGCCAATCACTGTCTTTTTAGTTTCTTAGAGACAGGGTTTCTTTCTGTCTCTGACACTAGAGTACAGTGGCATGATCATAGCTGTTACCTCTAAGTCCTGGGCTCAGCGGGTCCTCCCATCTCAGCCTTCTGAGTAGCTAGGACTACAGGTGCATGCTGCCATGCCCAGCTAATTTTTAAAACACTCTTTTTTTGTAGAAACAGGGCATCCTGATGTTATCCAGGCTGGTCTCAAACTGCTGTGCTGAAGCAATCCTCTCACCTCCTAGATTGTTGGGGTTGTAGCCATGAGCCACCTCACCCAGCCCAATCACTGTCTTTTAATTGTGGAATTTTACTTGACTAGTGCCACTTGTCAACCTACTAAGACTTTTTTCCCCTATATTATTTTTATATTTATATAACATTGGCTTTTACTTTGAGCTTTAATCTTTTGAAATGAATAATCTATAAGAAGTCAGCTTCAATTATTACCACTGATTTTGAAATACTATTTTTTATATTTTGCTTACTCATTGTTCACACTTCTTATTGCTTATTGCTTACTCATATTCAATGTCCTAAATACTAGTCTTTGTCCCAATTTAGTGTATTTCCTTTACTTGTCTTTAAGTTTGAATCCTTAAATGTCTGAATGTTTAAGAGTTTTTTTTTTCTCTTACATGAATGTTAATTTTTTAGATAGAGTCAGTGTTTCAAATAATTTGCTTTCAAAACTTTGAAGCTACAGATTCATTGTCTTTAAACATCTAGTATTGCTGATATCACTGTGATTTTTGTTCTTTTATAGACCATCTATTTTTTTACCTCTAAGGTTAAAAATTCAGAAGTGAAGATGGCTCACCTTTTCTATTTTGTTTTTGTTTTCTTTGGAATAGTAATAATACTATTAGGTTGAATTTTGAGGATGGTTAAAATGGAAGGTATTGTTTTGTTTTGTTTTTTTAAACTTCTGTGTTTCCCCAACACCTTAAGTTTTTTAAAAAAGGGAAGAGCCTACCAACGTTAAATAGTTTTTCCTCCTGCTGTCATTCTACAGTGTTTTAAAATACTTGCATCAGTGAGTAATACCCAACTTACTGAGGTAGCATAATCCTCCTGCCCGTTTTGGCTACTCCAAAGTTTACATATTTTGAATTGGAATATGATTTCCTCAAACATTTTATGTATTAAATCTTCTGGATGGAGCAGTTCAGAAAAAAAAAAAAGCTCTTCTTCAAAGCAGGTGGTAACTTTAGTTTGATGATGAACTATGTGTATCTAAATTATACCTACAATTCTTATTCTGGTGTTTTAAAATTTATAACTGTTTTCCACCTAAGTTTTAATTGAAAAATATATAATAACTTTGCCTTTTAAAGTACGTTGTATCTTCTACCAACTTTTCATTTAGTGAATTTTTTTTTTCCGCCTAGACTTTGTGTGGACAGTAATGACCTCTCGTTTCCGATTGCCTGCTGGCAGAACCTACAATGTACGAGCATCAGAGTTGGCCCGAGACAGACAGCATACAGAAGTGGTTTGCAACATCCTTCTTCTGGATAACACTGTACAAGCTTTCAAAGTCAATGTAAGTATTTTGTGTCTTTTAAAAAATAATCTCTGGTTATAAGTCTGAATTTAGATATATATGTAAACTGGGATTATTAAATTATCATACAGTTTGAAAAGTCTCGTTCAAATAAGGAAGTCATTTGGTACAGGATTATATTAGGTACATGCTCTCCTTCAAACTGAGTCTTTTTAAAAAGTGTTGTTCACTGGACATTGTTGAGAAACCAACAGCATGCATTATGATTAGTAGAGCAGATCCAGAGTATGTGTGTGATTTTCCTAAGTGTGCTTGAGGGTGCCTGAAAAAAATTGGTTCTTCTAAATAATTTATACATTTTCATGGTAATTTTACTTGTACTGTCTGTGAGCAAAATTTCTGCTAAACGAAGATAAATGACAGCCCAGATCTTATCTATCGTCTGAAAAATTTATTTAACAAATATTTTTTTATCCTGTTTCTGTCTGGCTTTGTTTGCTCATTGTTATTTGTGAGTTTTACCCATGTGGTTAGTTCATTGTTACTGCTCTGCAGTACCCTTTTATATGAGTATACTCCAGTTTACTTATCCTTTCACTTACCATTTACTTGTCCAGTTTGTTGGTGTATATTTGGATTTGTTTCCACTTTGGGCTTTTACCAACTAATACTGTTGTGAAGATTCTTGTACATATCTTGATACATATAAAATTGTATTCTCCCTTTTTATTTAAAAAATCTTCAACCTATAGAAAAGGTAAAATAATAGTATAATGAATATTCATATACCCTTTACCTAGATTGACCCAGTGTTAACATTTTGCACATTTGGTTTATGTTTCTTTCTCTCTACATGATGTTTTTTTTCCCCCTGTACCTTTTGAAAGTAAGTACTTTAGCATCCTAAGAATCTCATAATTACCACAGTACCATTATCACATCCCTAAATTTAACATTATGAAAATAATAATGCATGCAATCTGTACTCAAACTGGAGTTGCTTATTCTTCAGGTTGTTTTGGTATTTCCAAATTCTCCAGGATGTTTTCTGTTGTACTACTTGGGTATTTCTATACTTTGAAATCTTTAATATAAAATATGAATCTTTCTTGTTTACCAGTGTAAGCTTAAAATTTTCTGTGTACTACTATATAGCAGGATTATGAATTTATCTCCAATTCCAAGCTATTTCACATTGAAAAAGGGGCTACAGAGTAGTGAATGTTGCATCATAATCATTGAAAATACCTTCAAGATTATCTAAAATACCCAACAGATTCAGTATGCTTTTCTAAAAAGCTAAACTTTTGATTTTGTTTGTATTCTGTTATCTGTTAATACTTAGGTGGAATATAGGTTGCCAATCAGAGATAATATAAAACGGAGAGAATTCTACTTCATACAAATTTCTGCTTAATAAAAACTTTCACATATGAGATAGTTGATATAAGAACATAAGCCTTTTTTTCCTATTATTCACATATTAGGATTCTTTTTTGGAAAAGACATAAATCCCTTTAATAACTTGTGTCTTAGCTTAAATCTAGCTAATATTTCGTTTTCATTTTAACTATAGTTTTGAATGTGTTTCAAAATATTGTAAAAAGGTTTGGTATCTTTCCCAGCTAGCATAATTTTCTGTGGAGCACTTTAGTTGACAGTAGTATGCTGTATTTTTCAATGTAGCAATCAATGTGCTATCTAGTTAACTCTTTTAGAAAGACATATATATTTAATATATTTTTATATGCATATATTTTAAAAATATATATTACATATATTTAGCTGGCAGTTTCAGTAGAGCTGGATGTATTACCTAGAATGATAAGTAAGTTTACCGTTCTGTGGTGCTAGCTACCATTATCTCAGGTCATCAAAAAACTTGAGAGGAACAATATTTATGAAAAATTGTTGGATATGTAGTATATTTATTCCTCTGGGTATTTGAACCCAAGCCATTCAAACCAAAAGAGTTGCTTTGTACTTTTAGGTAGATTTTTTATCTTTTAATCTATGTGAATAAATCTCTAGTTATGTTATTTATCTTTTCATCTATGTGAATAAATCTCTAGTTATGTACTTTACAACCTGTGGAGTGGTATGTGGTAGCCTGCACACTAATTAAGGATTTGAGAGCTCTGGTGTTTGTTTTCTTGTGTCCACTTAGTACCCTTAAGTCTCAGAAATCCTTTGTGAGCAGCTGCCAGGTTCAGCAGCATTTCTCTGTTCACTAAGAAGAACTAGTCAGTTTCCTTTGGAGGGTACCAATCATTGATTTGTAAAGTCAACCATTGGAGTCACTGCTTTTTGTGAAAGATTTTTGCACCACAGGTGAAATATTCATGTTGCCAAAGCCTGTTTTTTTCCATCTGGTAGTTATCTCATCAAAGCTGTTTCTGTATTTTCTGAGGGAAATTAATATAATGAAGGAGTTGATATAACTTCACTAGATCTTGCTTTCACTCTGCTGTGGACATAGCAGTGATAAGCCTGTTATCACTAGGTTTGTGTTGGCTTGCATTGTTTCAGTGTCAAGTCCTATTTTCACTGTGGCTTTGGTATAATCATTTATTTATTATAGCCAACCTGTTCAGTGTATTGTCCCTCTCATGCCATGAATTCATTGTCAACTCACTAAATATATTTCCATTAAATACTCTAAAATCTATAGTGTCCGTACTACATGGATTGATTTCTTTAGTCTATGAGGATTTTTTCCCCCTAATTTTTAACTTGACTTTTACTTTGGTGCAGCTGATTAACATTATCCTATATGATGAATAAGGAAGGGCTGGAAGAACCAGCCTATTTTAGTTACTGTGCATAGGAAATTACCCTAAAACTTAGTGGCATAAAATAACCATGTATTGTCCTCAGGGATTCTATGAGTCAGAGATTCACACACACACAAAAAAAGGCTTAATTTTGCTCCATATGTGTCAGGCCTCAGCTGGAAGACAAAGGCTGGAGGCTAGAATCATTTGAAGGCGTATTCACTCACATGGTTGTTACCTGAAAGCTGAGGCTGAGGCACCTATATGTGACCTCTTTATGTCCTGAACTTCTTCATAGCACAGTGGCTGGTTTCTAAGGGTGAGCATCTTTAGAGAGAGAGCCAGACTATAGCCATATTGCCTTTCCAATCTGGCCTTGGAAGTCATATAATGTTACTTTTTCCATGTTCTGTTTGTCAAGGCTGTCACAAAGTTAAGGGAAGGGAAATAGACTGCATCTTGATAAAAAGTAGAGGATCATCATGTGGGATCAGAAATGTTGCTGTGGACTTCCTGGGAAAATACAGTCTGCCAATATGACATGCTGGTGGAGATGTCCAGTTTGCCTCTTCCTCATCGCTTACCATACTCATGTTCCTACTTTCATAGATACCCAGAAATATCATTCCAGAACTATCTCTTTTGCTTCTCAAGGGGTAGTACCATATTTAAGGAGTAAGAGATGATGAAAGACAGGTTTAATTTTTATTATTTGCTCTTTGTGTTGGTTATTTAAATTATTTATATGGGTGTGCCATACTTTAAAAAAATGTATGTGTGTATGTATATGACACACACACACATCTTTTAAATTTGATTTATGTGTGTTTTATAAGTGTATGTATTTACACGTAATTGGCTTATTCATTTACACAATTTTCAAAACCATATAGTTCCATAGATCTTGAGTTTGTAGAGCCTCACTGCCAGTCTTAGAGCTGAGTGAGAGGAAGGGATTGGAGAGGTAGTACCTATTCACTATGTAGACTTTTTCGTATTATGCAGGCTCTGTCTATACAATACAGGCAGTACAATCTGCCTGTACAATCGGTACAGTATAAATTAATCAGCAGTACCTGATGCCCCTGATTATAGAGTCCTTTATTTTCTTCAGATAATAAATCTCCAGTTCTCACAGTGATTGGCTGTAGGGGACGGGAAGTGAGAGAAGTCGTGTAGGGGCTGTTACTTATATAGACTCTCAAACAGCATTTTTCAGTCCTCCCTGCCTTCGCTCTTTAAAAGATAATTTGTACACTTATTTCTAGAGTTTGTGGGGTAAATGAACTTGCTTCTAGGCCTTTCTCATACTGTTAGCTTTTGTTCTGTCACTTAAGTTGGTGACCACTTAAGTTGCTTTTCATTTTCCAAAATTTTCTTAGTGTAGTCTTTTCTTTCATTACTAACTATATCTACGCTGTTTTTTTAGTGTGCCTTAAGCAAATGTTTATGTTCAGCCTTCCTCATTCTTAACCTTGACATCTCTCAAGTTGTCAACAGTGCCTACCTTGAAGAAGAATTTATTAAATACCAACCTTTTAAAAATAAAATCAGCTGTTAAAATGGAATTGGTTATCTTTAGTATTAAAAGACATGATAATTTTGCCAGCTTTTATAGTATATGAAAAGTCCAGCATTATAGTGTATGATAGATTTTTAAAGCTTTTATCTATTTTGAAATGCCTTTTTCCCTAGGCTGTAGTCATATTAAACACTAGAAAATTCTTTTATCAATCAAACTTATAGTTGAGCGCAATTAAGGTGACCATGTTTTTTGTTTTATTATTTCATCCTGTCGTGGTTTCATCAAGCATATATAGTTCTTGGATCTCATATCATATTTGTCATGCATATGTCTGTTACTGAAAATGACATTTACTTCTATGAAGTTCAGACATCTTTTATGGTTGGGAAGTAAAGCTCAAATTCTTTTGAAAGCTGAGACCAATCTCAGAAGTTGCCATAGAGCTGCGTGAACAGACATGAGTTAAGGGAATGCAGTTTAATGTGGTTGATAATTTTAATCACATCCTGCAAAACATTAAGTTCAGGTGACATTTTTTGGCTAGCCAGCATTTCTTTATGGATGACACTGTGTCACATTCAGAAGTGACCTCTTTGATCCAAGTAGTCAAACCAGAAAGCTGTCCAGTCATGGCAGCTGCTCCATCCATGCATCTACTGACACAAAATGACCATTCAGAGACTTGAATAGCTGTGCAGCTGTGGTGTTGGTTGGCAAGAAAAGTGCACATAACATATCCTCATGCACATCCTTCTGAAAACTATATCACACAAAAACAAGCATTGTTGCCTTGTTATGAACTTTAGTAGACTTGTCAACCTAGATTGGATGCCATATTGACTCATTAATTCTCTCTAACGTTGTGCCTCAGTATCTTCTGTGATTTCGTCAATTCATCTAGTTATGGTGCTAGCTGAGAGAGGAACATGTGCCACCTTTTGAACTACAGCCTCTCCTAAAAGTTCATGACAAATGTGCTTAGCAGCAGGCAGGATCAACTCTTTAAAGGACTCTTAGTTTTAGCAATGTGGCTAGCCACTAAGAATGTTGCTTGCTCTCAATGCAAATACATTTTAAGTGGTGGCCTTCAATAATTGCTTCTGTTCTTTGTGTTCACATTTTTTTTCTTTTGGAAAACTCCAGAGGCTTATCTTTTAATGCAGGTGCTTGGTTTCCATGTGGCGAAGCAGTTTTGAAGCTTTCATCGCTTCATTGGATAGTTGGGTTGCCACATATCATACAAAGCAGACTTGGAGAATGTGAATCACCTGTTGCAATGAACCTGCAATTTAAGTAGGACTCTTGCTATTTTAGGTGCAGCTTTCTTTTTGTTGACAATCTTAGAGTCTTCTACTGTCTCAACATTGGGTCTTTCCTCTTTTTCAAAGAAGCTCTCCGGTGATGTTTGGTTTTTACTCATACTCATTTTGGCTAGGGTTAGCTTGTGGGCTTACCAAAACTGTGACTGAGACAAGTGCACAGTGCAGGGAAGAGGCAAAAGAGGCATGGACAGAAGTGGCAAATAAAAAAATGGGTGGGCCATGTGTGGACTAAAATAAGTGTCTGATTCTGACTTAAAGCCTGCCACCAGATGCAACTGTACAATTGGAGTATCTCAACTCACTTGCCAATTATAAAGGCTGCCACCAGCTGCAGCTTGTCACTTGCCACTCACTGTGATAGGGTTTTGATATGAATCTGAATGCAATCGATTTATTATGGTCTCTGTGTAGTCAAACCTCTCCTAATGTTAATCTGTATTTGTAGCCACTCCCCAGTGCTAACATTACTGCCTCAGCACCACCACCTCACCACTACCTCAGATCATCAGACATTAGATTCTCATAAAGAGTGTGCAACTCTCACATGCATGGTTCACAATTGGCTTTGTGTTTCTATGACAGTCTAATGCTGCTGCTGATCTGACAAGAGGTGGAGCGCAGGCAGTAACGTGAGTGATGGGGAGCGCCTGGTAATACAGATAAAGCTTTGGTCACTTGCTCGCCCACTGTTCACCTCCTGCTCTGTGGACCAGTTCATAACAGGCCATGGACTGGTACTGTTCCATGACTTGGGGGTTGGGGACCCCTGATTTATGGGACTGTCATTGTATATGCAGTCCATCATTGACCAGAATGTCATCATGCAGCCCATTACTGTATATATTCCATTTTATCAACTTTATTTACTTTTTTAACTTTTAATAACATTATTTAGTGATTACTTTAGAAATTAACACCATGTGACCTTCAAAAGTGTGCCTTTAATTAGTTCTTCCACCATGTCCCTCCAAAATGGGAAACCCTTAAAAGCAGTTTAAATCCATTTACTTGCCTCCTATTTTTGCTATTGTTTTTATGTCTTACTGTTTTCACCCTTTTATGTTATTAAACCCTGCAGAGCATTGTTATTATTACTTTAAACAGTCTTTTATATTTACCCATATAGCTACTCTTTCTAAAGCTGTTCATTTCTTGCATATGCATATTTCCATCTAGAATCAGTTTCCTTCATCCTAAGGAACATCTTATTCTTTCTTGAAATAGGATCTATTACTGATAGATTCTCCCAGCTTTTTGTTTGTCTGAGAATGTCATTAGTTACTCCTCATGTTTTGGAGGATAGTTTTTGCTTTATATAGAATTATATACTGATAGGTTTTTTTTTGCCAGTACTTAGTAGGCTTTCATAGTTTCTCCTAAGAAGTCATTTTTGATTCTTACTAATATTCTCCTGAAAGACAAGATATGTTCTTTATTCTCTGACTATTGTAAAGATTCTCTTTCTCTTTGATTTTTAGTAGTTTGTCTATAGTATACCTAGATGTGGTTTTTGTGTTTGTGTTTATTCTGCTTGATGTTCACGGAGCTTCTCAAATCTATAGGTTGATATCTTAAAATTTTGAAAATTTCTCATCCTTTATTGATTCAGATATTGCTTCTAATTTCCTTTTCTGTCCTCTGGTCTCCAGTTGCATGTATGTTAGACCATTTGCGTTCCATCTAATATGTGCTGTTTTGTTGTTCAGAATTTCTTTCTGTTTCAGTTAGTATAGCTATTGTTCTGTCTGTAAGTTTGCTAATTCTGTTTTTTGGCTGTGCCTTATCTGCTATTAAACCTATTAATGAATTCCTATATTTCATATATTGTATTTTGAAACTCTAGAATGTTCATATGATCATTTTCATATTCTAATTTTTTTGTTTTAATACTTCATAATTCATTTTCTCTATTTTTCTTTCATTGCTTTTAATGTTAGTCATTTTGAAGCCTTTGTCTGCTAACACAAGTATTTATTTTTCCTTTTTTAAAAAGTTTCATTTTAAGTTCAGAGGTACAAGTACAGATTTGTTATGTAGGTAATGTGTCATGGGGTTTGTTCTACAGATTATTTTATCACTCAGGTATTAAGCCTGCTACCCATGAGTTATTTTTCCCGATCCTCTCCCTCCTCCCATCCTCCACTCTCTGAAAGGCCCCAGTATGTGATGTTCCCCTCTGTGTTCATGTGTTCTCATCATTTAGCTCCCACTTACAAGTGAGAACATGCAGTATTTGGTTTTCTGTCCCTGTGTTAGTTTGCTAAGAATAATGGCCTCCAGTTCCATCCATGTCCCTGCAAAGGACATAATCTCATTCTTTTTTATGGCTGCATAGTATTCCACAGTATACATACACCACATTTTCTTTATCCAGTCTCTTATTGATGGCATTTAGATTGGTTCCATGTCTTTGCTGTAGTGAACAGTGTTACAGTGAACATAGATGTGCATGTGTCTTTAGAATAGAATGATTTATATTCCTCTGGGTATGTTCCCAGTAATGGGATTGCTAGCTTGAATGGTATTTCTCTTTAGATCTTTGAGGAATCACCATGCTATCTTCCATGATGGCTGAACTAATTTACACTCCCAATAGCATTGTGAAAGCATTCCTTTTTCTCCACAACCTCACTAGCATCTGTTAGTTTTTTACTTTTTAATAGTAGCCATTCTGACTGGTGTTAGATGGTATCTCATTGTGGTTTTGATTTGCATTTCTCTAATGATCAGTGATGTTGAACTTTTTTTCACATGATTGTTCTTTATAGAGGCTGAATATTAGACCTTTGTCAGATGTATCGTTTGCAAAAATTTTCTCCCATTCTTTACGTTATCTGTTTACTCTGTTGATAGTTTCTTTTGCCGTGCAGAAGCTCTTTGGTTTAATTAGATCCCATTTGTTAATTTTTGCTTTTGTTGCAATTGCTTTTGGTATCTTTGTCATGTCATGAAATCTTTGCCCATCCCTGTGTCCTGAATGGTATTGCCTAGGTTGTCTTCCAGGGTTTTTATGCTTCTGGCTTTCACATTTAAGTCTTTAATTCATCTTGAGTTAAATTTTGTATATGGCTTAAGGAAGGGGTCCAGTTTCGATCTTATGCATACATCTAGCCAGTTATTATTGAATAGAGAATCCTTTCCCCATTGCATGAGTGTGTGTGTGTGTGTGTGTGTGTGTGTGTGTATGCGTGTGTTTATGTGTGTGTGTGTCTGTATACAGACATACAGTTTAAGATCTGGGATGCATGTGCCCGACCTTTCTTTCTGGCTGCACTTAACATTTTTTCCTTCATTTCAACCTTGTGGTGACTCTGACAATTACGTGTTTTGGGGTTGTTCTTCTTGATAGTTGTAGGAGTGTGGCATTGTTTCTGGGTTCTCTGTTCTGTCCCATTGGTTTATGTGTCTGTTTTTGTACTAGTACCATACTGTTTTTGGTTACTGTAGCGCTATAGTAGAGCTTGAAGTCAGATAGCGTGATGCCTCCAGCTTTGTTCTTTTTTGCCTGGGATTGCCTTGGCTATTTGGGCTCTTTTTTGATTCCTTATGCATTTTAAAATAGTTTCCTTTTGTTCTTTGAAAAATAATAGTTTAATAGGAATAGCATTGAATCTATCAATTGTTTTGGGCAGTTTCCATTTGTTACTGTCCTCTCTGATGTCTTTGAGCAGTTGTTTATAGTTATCCTTGCAGAGATCTTTAACTTCCCTAATTGTGTTCCTAGACATTTTATTTTATTTTTTGTGGCAGTTGTGAATGGGAGTTCATTCCTGATTTGGCTCTTAGCTTGACTCTGATTGGTGCATAGGAATGCTATTGATTTTTACACATTGATTTTGTTTCCTTAGACTTTGCTGAAGTTGATTATCAGCTTAAGAAGCTTTTGGGCTGACAGTATGGGGTTTTCTAGATATAGAATCATGTCATCAGCAAACAGGAATAGTTTGACTTCCTCTCTTCATATTTGGATACCATTTTTTTTCTTTCTCTTGCCTGATTGCGCTGGCCAGAACTTCCAGTGCTATGTCGAATAGGAGTGGTAAGAGAGGGCCTCCTTGTCTACACAAGTATTTACATCACCCCTAAGTGTTTTTACTGACTGCTTTGTCTCTTATTGGTCAGTTTCCCCTGCTTTACACATCTGCTAATTTTTCATTGTGTATTGAACATTGTGAGTGAAATGTAGAGTAATGGATAGCATACTATGACCATGGGTCAAATTCAGCCTGCTGGCTATTATTGCATGGCCTATAGCTAAGAATGGTTTTTTACATTTTTAAAGGTTATTGTTTTTGCTATGTTACCCAGGCCGGTCTTGAACTCCTGGCCTCAAGCAGTCCTCCCACCTCACTCTCCCAGAGTGCTGAAATTGAATGAGCCACCATACCCAGCCTCTGTTTGTTTTTTAAAGAGCATGTACAACGGAGACTATGTATCCTCAAGCCTAAAAATGTTTACTTTCTGGCCCGTTATAGGAAAGATTTGGACCCCTATTTGTTGGAGCTCTGGATTATTATGTCCCTCTAAATAATAGTGAATTATATTATGGCAGGTGGTTAAATAGCCAGCAGATCACTTTGATCTTATGGAAGTTAGTTTTAGGGCTTTTAAGGTAAGTCTGTTTCATCTTTGTTCTTACTCCTAAGACAGTTTGTTTAGGGTCTAAACAACGTGACTAAGGTGTTCATGAAGATTATCTCTCCTCTGAGCCTGGACCACATCTCAGAATTGCACAACCTCTGCAATCTCTGCTTAGTTAACAGCCATTTTCTCCTAGGGATTCTAAACCTGTGTATGCACCTCCAGCAAAGCAAATGAGGATCATAGGGGAATTTTTTGTGTATTTTTATAGCGTTTTTTCTTTGACTTTTTCCATTCTAATAACCTACCCCCAAAACCCAGAAACCTTAGCAACCTCAAACATTAATTTTAGTTTTCTTATCCTAGCAAGACTGCCAGTCTCTGCTTGGGCTTTGTTTCTCCACAGTATGGTTTGGCAAGTGTCCCCAAGGAGAAAACCAATGTGGGACTTGATTCATCTATCCTTTTCTCCCAAGGATCATAGCTCTGTGTTGGTTGGTGTCTGTTGCTTGTAAATGTTACATACATGTTTTATTTGGTCTATATTTGGTCTGGTTTTTATAGATGCTTATAACAGAGTATTTCAATACCAGCTACTCTGTATGATCAGAACCCCAAATCCTGATTATTTAAAAATATAAAAATGTATCTTAGTATATAATCCGTGAATTTTGATTTGAAACATTTAACATGTTACTTGCTGTATTTTCTGATTCATTGTTTAGTTGACCCAGATAGTTGAGCTAAATAGGACTTAGATCTCAGTTAATAATAGTAAATATATGCCCCTTATAAAATCAAAATGGCCCTTGCTTTCCAAAGATGGAACCCCAAACAGCTGGGCTAATGGATTTGATATTTTAGAATATTTCATCTGCCACATTTGAGATGCACACTAGTTGATCTGGGTACAGCTGTTGTCAGAGAAGCTTCTTTCCTTGGCTGATAAATTATTAATACTCAATTATTTACCATTTTTGTGTTTGTTGTTTATATATCTAGCATCTTAAAAATATTTTAGCCTATACTCTTTTTTTCTCTACTGTATTCACAGTGTGTTTTGTTTAGAGACAGTGTCTTGCTCTATCTTCTAGGAGGAGATGTAGTAGTGCTATCATCGCTAATGCAGCCTTGAACTCCTGAGCTCAAGGGAATCCTCTCAACTCAGCTTCTCAAGTAGCTGGGAATATGGGCATGTGCCACAATGACCAGCTAATTAAAAATTTTTTTTTAGAGATGACATTTCACTATGTTGTTCAGATTGGTCTTGAACCTGATCAGGTGATCCTCCCACCTCGACCTCTCAAACTGCTGGAATTACAGGCCACTGTGCCTGGTCTGCTTGGCTCTTAAAGTGCTGCCTTATGACTTATTTCATATTCTTGAAGGGAATACTTATTTAAATATTTTTGCCATCATAGTGCTGTGTGTGTCTCTCATGAAGTTTTAATAGTATGCCCATCTGAGGTAGATGTGGTCTGTTCTTTGGAAAAGGAAATATGACATAGCTCTGTTTTCTTGCTAGTACTTGCAAAAAGGAGCTTTCAGTATTCATTGGAATGGGGTTGTTGAGCATAGAAAGAGATATAGTTATCACATAAGGAAGCTACATGACTCACTCTCTGCTGCCTCACTGCCTGTCTCCCTCCCCTGGGTAATTGTCCTGATTCCCATGTGGATTCAAGAATCCCCCAAGGAAGCTCTGCTGCCCAGTCTGGCTCTTTGCCCAGACACTGATGTTGGTGTTGATGTTGATGGCTGTGCTCTGCTGATCATAATACTCTAGAGAGGAAATTGTGTCTTATCTTTGAACCCACCATTCATAATGTTTATTCCTTGCTCAAATTGGATAGTTTAATATCTGTATATCAGGAATTTGGTTTCATATTAAAGGCAGTATCCATTTATTTGAGTTTTTGCCCTTATTATTTAACATTCTTTTCAATAATTAGACTTAATAATTATGCTTCCAAATGTTTAAAATAAAGCTGGACTTGCATATGTGTGTGTGTGTGTGTGTGTGTGTATGCTTTACATATAAATACACAGCTTTACATATACACAAATAGGTGTGTGTATATATGTGTGTGTGTGTGTATGTAAAGCTGGACTTGCATATGTATATGTATGCACATATACTTGTATGCACACATGTAGCAATATTACTTGCTTTTGAAAATATCCTGAAGCTCTTATCCTCTTGGTAATTCAGTACAGGTAGTAGATCTTCCTCTTAAATATCATTCCTAGTGATGTTTTATTACTCTATTTTTCCATTTACCTTTTGAATTCTAGACATAATTTTTTTTTTTTTTTTTTGAGACGGAGTCTCACCCTGTTGCCAGGCTGGAATGCAGTGGCGCAGTCTTGGCCAACTGCACCTCCGCCTCCCGGGTTCAAGCGATTCTCCAGCCGCAGCCTCCCAAGTAGCTGGGACTATAGGCGCACACCACCACGCCCACTAATTTTTGTATTTTTAGTAGAGGCGGGGTTTCACCATGTTTGTCAGGCTGGTCTCGATTTCTTGACCTCGTGATCTGTCCGCCTTGCCCTCCCTAAGTGCTGGGATTACAGGCATGAGCCATCGCACCTGGTCTCTATAATTTTTAATGTATCAGTTTGTTTGGTTTCTACAAAGAAAAGTGACGGCTGTAGTATGTGAGGAATTAGTAATAGTATTATTACACATTTTTTTGAATGTGCAGATATTTCCCTTTGATGATTCATTTGATTTATGATAAACTTCAGAGCTCATAGTTTGGCTTTCTTTTGCAATTATTTAATTTTTTTTCATGTAAAATCTGGATGTTGATAGGCACTTGATACATTGAATAGGTACTTAATTTAGCACTAGGTTAATTTACAACTTTGGATTCACTATATATATTTTTTGACATCACTTTGAATCACTGTGAGATGACTTTCATTTTTCTTCATCAAGAATATCTTGTGTGGGAAGTGTGCTAGTTCTTTATATCCTTCATTTTTTTAAATGTCTAAGTTTTACCCTAGACTTAATTGATAGTTTGGGTAGAGAATTTTAGATTGAAAATAATCTCTAAGAGTTTTGAAAATATTGCCTTCTATTAATATTGCTGATTAGGAGTCTGATACTATTCCAATTCCTGATTGCTTATGTATGACGTATTGTTTGTAGACATTTAAAAAATGTTTTCCTTTTCACATTTCTTTTTGCTGAAATTTCATGTAGATTGTTCATGAAATCCACCAGCTTGCAATATGACACTCTTTGGCTCTCCACTATGCCTGATGTCCCTAGATTTGAAGTTTATCTTAGAATATTTCAGGGGAGGTATGGAATTGAGAACTGAGGGACATAACTGTTCTCTATATAGATTTTCAATTTTTAGCCTCGTGCCTTGTCTTGCTGTTTCTCACACTTACCTTCCAATAAACGTTTGAGACTTTCTGTGTGTTTGACTTGCTTTCTGTTGGTATTCCTCTCTGTGGGTATTTGGTGTTTAGCTCTGCTGTCTGTTCCACATGCTTTTTTATCTTCCGAAGTGTTTTAGTATCTCTTTAGCTGATATCCTCTCTTTTTGTTGTTTTTGTGGTTTTTATGTTTTTAATACATTCCTTCTTTTTTTTCCCCTTCAAATTAAGGGGCTTTCGGGAATGAATAAAGGTAAACACATTTTTAGTCCATCACATTTAACTGTGGGTTTAAGCATTTTTGAACAGTAAGTTATTAATTCTTCTTTCTTTAGAATAATAACAACAGTGGATGTTGGTTTACCATGAAATTTTAATGACATTCTTGTATTTTAATTAAAATCAAGTTTTTATTTTTGAAATTTGCATCTCCCATATTTCTATTTTACATGCTTTTTGGGGACTATAACAAGAGTTACCTTAACCACTTTTTAATCAAGTACCTAAATATTGCAATCTTATCTCAGCCTTTATTCTTTTACTGTAACTGCTTCTGCAGTGATTATCATCTAGTTAAGAAATTCATCAGTTTATCAAGGCTCATTTTGTTTGACCGTTAGGAGCTTTAAAAACTATTACCTCTCCTTATTTCAAGGAAAGCTCTCTTCTCTGTGATCACATTCTGGATATATTTCATCTGTTTCTTACATATTAGTATTCCTTGAAGATTTACTATTGTCTTTTGTGTCTTTTCACTTTCAGTTCTTTCCTGGTTGCTGAAGATTGTCTTATCTGTTTTGTCTAGTCTGGAAATCTTTCTTCAACTCAAATCTGTATCTGCTAAAGATTTAAATGGTAGTTTAAAAATCTTTGAAATATTTCTTTTTTTCTCTTCTTTTCTTTTCTTTTCTTTCTTTCTTTCTTTCTTTCTTTCTTTCTTTCTTTCTTTCTTTCTTTCTTTTTCTTTTTTTTTTTTTTTAGACAGAGTTTTGCTCTTACTGCCCAGGCTGGAGTGCAGTGCCACAATCTTGGCTCACTGCAACCTCCACCTCCTGGGTTCAAGTGATTCTCCTGCCTCAGCTTCCCAGGTAGCTGAGATTACAGGCATGTGCCATCACGCCTGGCTAATTTTGGATTTTTAGTAGAGACGGAGTTTCTCCATGTTGATCAGGCTGGTCTTGAACTCCTGACCTCAGGTGATCCGCCCACCTTGGCCTCCCAAAGTACTGGGACTACAGGGGTGAGCCACCACGCCTGGCCAATCTTTGAAATATTTCTTACCGAGAGAGGCCGAACTCCCTTTACTTGAACCTTAGTGAGCCTATGTGAGTGCCATTTCTTCCAGTAGAATCTGTTGGAAGAAAAGTTGCATGACTTCACTCACTGGCTTAGGAAAGACCCTTCAGCATGGTAAACTCACTCTGGAAGAGCATTTAGCTGCCCTGTAAAGTCTGGCTCCCCTGAGGCCACCATGTGGAGACCCTGTGGAAAGTCAACATGGTATATAAATATATCTTTTTGATATCTTGTCTTTTCATATTCATTTAGTTCAGAATATTTTTTAAATTTTCTCTGGACTTCCTATTTTCCCTATGCATTATTTGTATGTATGTTGTTTAGTTTTCAAATAGTTGAGGATTTTTTATGTGTTTTTTATATATCTTTCTCTTAATGATTTCTATTACAATGCTGTTATGGCTAGAGAACATACTTTATGTGATTTCAATTCTTTTAAATTTGATAAGGTTTGTTTTATGGGCCAGAATATGGCACATCTTGGTAAATAGTCCATATGCATTTTAAAAAGATGTCTATTTTACTCCTTGTTTTAGTGGAAACGCCTAGAAATATCTAAGCCTTTAGATAGTAACTTAGGTTAAGTTGGTTAGTAGTGTTTTTGTTTTTTATATTTGAAAAAAACTGAGACACGCTCTCACTATGTTGCCCAGGTTGGTCTCCAACTCCTGGACTTAAGCCGCCCTCCCACCCTGGGCTCCTAAGTAGCTGGGATTTGTGTTTTTATATCCTTGCTGCATTTCTTTTAACTTTGTTCTATCAATTATCCAGAGAGTAGCATTGAAGTCGAATATAATTGTGCATTTACCTATTTCTTTCAGTTATATCAGTTTTATCTTTTGTATTTTGGAGCCCTATTGTTAGATACCCCTTTGGGACTGTGACTCTTTTATCATTATGTAAGAAGGTGAATATTTAACTTTTTTTTTTTTTAATTGAGACACAGTCTCACTCTGTTGCCCAGGCTGGAGTGCAATAGTGCGATCTTGGCTCACTGCAACCTCTGCCTTCCAAGTTAAAATAGTTCTCTTGCCTCAGCCTCCCGAGTAGCTGGGATTACAGGTGCGCACCATCATGCCCAGCTAATTTTTGTATTTTTAGTAGAGATGAGGTTTTCCATATTGGCCAGGCTGATCTTGATTTCCTGACCTCAAGTGATCTGCCTGCCTTGGCCTCCCAAAATGCTGGGATTACAGGCATGAGCCACTGCGCCCAGCCGAATCTAAACATTTTTAAGACATATTAAAACAAAGCAAGTTTTTCTTTGGTACTTGTATAGAATCTTTCTGTAAACTGACACTTGAATAACTTCTCTCAGCTTCCCACCTTATGGTAATTATCTTGTTTGTCAGTATGTTGTCCATCTATCAACTTGCGTAACCCAGGATATTATTTATTTTTAATAGTTTTGAATAATATTTAGAATGTGTTTCTGTAGAAATAGCTTTTTATAGGTATCCAAATTAATATTACCATAATTATACTGGAATATGTATTAATATATATCAAGTAATGATGTGTGTTTATTTCCACAGAGTTTTCACTTTTCTCATTTGTTTTAGTTGTTCTTGTCAATAACAATGTGGTGGGGCAATTATCTGTTTTTTACAGATAGATAAATCAAATCCATGGATTTTGTGGCTTGCCCATAGCCACATGCTGAGTAGTAGAGCCAAGACTAGAATCCAAGCCTTTTTTTTTTTTTTTTTTTTTTTTTGAGATCGAGTCTCGCTCTGTAGCCTAGGCTGGAGTGAACTGGTGTGTTCTTGGCTCACTGCAAACTCTCTCTCCCAGGTTCAAGTGATTCTCCTGCCTCAGCCTCCTGAGCAGTTGTAATTGTAGGTGCCTGCCATCACACCTAGCTAATTTTTGTATTTTTAGTAGAGATGGGGTTTCACTATGTTGGCCAGGTTGGTCTCAAACTCCTGACCTCAAGAGATCAGCCAACCTTGACCTCCCAAAGTTCAGGGATTACAGGTGTGAACCACCACGCCCTGGCAATCCAAGCCCTTTGACCCTTCAAACCGATGTTTTTATTTCCCATACCATCTGCTATCAGTTGGATGGTCTTCTGTTTCATCTCTATATCTCTTTGTATACAGTGACATAAATTTAAAAATTAAAAGTTATGGCCATGAAAGACTAAAGAAATAGTCTGTGGTGTTGTTTCTGTTTTGTTGAACATAAGAATGTAATAGTAAGTTACTAAGGAAGACTTAGTAGGCATTCAGATTGCTGCTTTTCCACCTCAATTTTATAGGTCTGTGTTGGGACCCAGGTGTGTATATTTTAAATGAGTACACAAGATAATTCTGATGCACATATTCTCTGGGCTTACAGAGAAACACAGTTGGGAGAGATGGAGACTGCCTTGGCTTCATTAACATTCTATAATTAGCCATATGTTTATAGAACACATTTTCCTGTTTGTTCATTGCATATATCAAGTGGGACAGAAATCAAAAATCATGTTAAACCCTAGCTGCACTATATGTATTTTTCTCCTAACTTATGGAGTAGTGTTTTCTGTTTAGTGTTTTTCTAATGAGAAAATAATCTGTACAAGGGTAGTCTTTAGCAAGAGGTTTTTAGCCCTTATCGGGAACTACAAACTCTAAAGGAACTATAAAGTCTAAAGCAATGATTCTTAAATGAGGCAGAGTTTGCACTTCCCCAACCCAGTCCCCAAGGAACATTTGGCAATGTCTGTAGGCATTTTTGGTTATCATAGTTGCATGGTGGTGCTACTGGCATCTAGTGGGTAGAAGCCAAGGATGCTGCTAAACTTCTTTACGATATGCGGTACAATCCCTCCCCTACCCCCTGCAATAGAGGATGATCGTAAATATTAACAGTGTCAAGCTTTGTTGGAAAACTGTGCTCTAAGGTTAATATTCAATAAAATATTTTTGATGAGTAAATTAATTTTTAAAATAATCTTTACTGAGTGTGGTGGCTCACATCTGTAATCCCAGTGCTTTGGGAGGGAGAGACAGAAGGATTGCTTGAGGCCAGGAGTTCAAGACTAGTTAGGACAACATAGCAAGACCCCTTCTCTACAAAAATAAAAAATAAAATTAGCCAGGCATGGTGGCATGCACCTGTAGTCCTACCTGCTTGGGAGGCTGAGGCAGAAGGATTGCTTGGGCCAAGAGTTTAAGGTTACACTGAACTGTGATCACATCCCTGTACTCCATCCTGGACAACAGAGTAAGACCCTGTCTCTAGGCCAGGCATGATGGCTCACACCTGTAATCCCAGCACTTTGGGAGGCCAAGGCGGGTGGATCACCTGAGGTCAGGAATTCGAGACCGGCCTGACCAACATGGAGATACCCCATCTCTACTAAAAATACAATATTAGTCAGGCGTGGTGGCACATGCCTGTAATCTCAGCTACTTGGGAGGCTGAAGCAGGAGAATCACTTGAATCTGGGAGGCAAAGGTTTCAGTGAGCCGAGATTGCGCAATTGCACTCCAGCCTGAGCAACAAGAACAAAACTCCGCCCCTGCCCCGCAAAAAAGGGGACCCTCTCTCTAAAAATAAAATAAAATAGTTTTTTAGCTGTAGTTTTCATCCAACTAGGAGTAGCTGCAGTTTTCATCCAACTAGGAGTTTCCTCTTTAGAAAACTGAGTCAAGTGGTTTTGTTTTGTCTGTAGCTGTACTCCTGTACATACACATTTGCTTCCTAAGTTGATAGTGTGCATTGTGAGAATACTTGATGAAGGTTGCTGAAGATACTAATCACACAATGGATAAGTAGGCATGACTGCATCAACAAACTGATTCATAAATCTTTTATCACCCTGTAGAGGGGAAAATCTATTTGGGTTTAGCTTTTAAAGGAAGGCAAATAGGAAAAGTAGAATGTTTCAAGTACTAATTTTGAAGTAGGGAGTATTTAAAATACAAAGTAAAATTTGCAGGTTTTATGTGTGTGAGCATTACATGAGAATCCCCATTGGGCTGTTTACTTGCTAATTGTCTTTGGCCAAACAAAAACTTCTTCCTAGTCTGAATGAATGTGAACTAGTATTTTACTGAGGATTTTGGCAGTATGTGTGGGGCAGAAATAACTTATTAGAAATATAGCATATATACAGTAAAGAACAAATCTTAAATGTAAGATAAGAATTTATAAAGTGAAATTGCCTGCGAAACTATCACTGGATCAAGGTAATAGAATATTACCAGTACTTCGGTGCATTTGTTGTGCTTCCTTACTGTTATTATTTGTCTCTTGCCTAAAAGTAGTCAACATTCCGAGGTCTGTCATCATAGTCTAGTTTTGTTTTTGTTTTGAATGTTATTGAGTTAAACTCTATGAGATTATGTTTTTATAGGTTCTAATTATCAGCAATTTCATATATGTAGTTCAACCTAAGTATTTTTTTCCTATTGCTGTGTAATATTCCATGTATCATAGCTAGTGTCAATAGATGGCCTCCTACACCATACACTTGATATTCACATTATTGTAAAGTCCGTCACCCCTTGAATCTTGGCTGTCTTCTGTGACTTACTTTTAACCCTGACAGTAAAGTTACCCTTTGTGACTCCCAGTCATAGGAAGCCTTGCAGCTTCCAATTGGATCTCCTTAGAACACAGTCTCAGGGACAGTCCATTTTAGACTTCAGCTGTCATGCTGCGAGATGTTCTCACCATATGGAGAAGCCATATGTCAGTGCTCTGGCCATTAGCTCCAGCTGACCTCCCAGCCAACAATCAGCATCAGTTGCAGCCATGTGAGTGAGCCATCTAGTACATCAGATTCAATCAAATTTCTGATGACTTTGCTATCTGCTATCTAACTGTAGCCACAAGTGAGAACCCCCATATGGGCCCAGTCAACCCACAGAACCATGAGTAATATTAATATTTATTTGTTTTATGTTTATGTATTTCTTAGCATTTTGGTGTATTTGCTGCACAGCAGTGTATAATAAGATATCATTGCATGAATATACCAAAATTTATGCAATTTACTGTTGGTGGACCCTTGGATTTTTACACTTCGGGGCTACTATGAATACTGTAGCTCTAAACAATCTTATAATACACATATTGGTGAATATATGCATACACTTCCGTTGGACAAATATTTAAGAGTGGAAATGCTAGGTCAGCTTTAGTAGATACTGTGAAACAGTTTTCCAAAGTGCCTGTAGGTATGTATGCTCCAGCAGTTTATGGGACTGCATTTGTCCCACATCCTCAACAATACTTTATGTTTAAAATTTTTAGCCAATCTGATGCTTATGCTGTAGTATTTTACTGTGGTTTTACCTTCTATTAGTAAATTTTCACAACATCTTTTCACTTTCTTTTTCTAACATCTTTTCACTTTTTTTTTTAACATAAGTAGAAGACTCTACAATAAAAAGTATAGCATAGTAAATGCTAGATGATAGGAATTTTTCATTTCCATTATATCTTTCGGGACCACCATAGTATATGCAGTTTATCATTGACTGAAAAGCAGTTAATATGGAACATGACTGTACTGAAAGCTTTCCCTTGAAACTGGAAACACGTTAAGAATGTCTACTATCCACCACCCTTTATTCATTGTGATTTTTGGGTGTTTTTGTTTTCCTGTATATTTGTTGACCATTTAGGTTTCCAGTTCTTATTTCACTTTGTCTGTGATTTGTCAGTGATTTTTGTTTCTCATCCTAAAATTTCGTACTATGAGGGATTTGTCCATTTCTTCTTTTTGGACTGTCAGCTTTTTACATTATGTTTTTTTAACTGTTTTATTGAGATGTGATTCACATTAAAGTGTATCATTTACCCATTAAAAGTGTATAGTTCAGTGTTTTTTATACATTATAGAATTAATTTTAAAAAGTTGTTAAATGTATATAACGAAGTTTACCACTTCAGCCATTTTTATGTATACAATTCGGTGATATTAAGTTCACAATGTTGTATAACCTTTCATGTCTATCTATGTCCAACTTTTTGATCTTGCCAAACAGAAACTAGTCATTTGGCAGTAGTTTCCATTATTTTCTCCCCTCAGCTCCTGTTAACCTCTAATCTTTGTTTCTCTATGAATTTGCCTAGTCTAGATATTGCATGTAACTAGAATCATACAATATATGTCTTTTTGTGTTTGGCTTATTTCACTTAGCTTAATGTTTTCAAGGTAGCATGTAACATGTATCAGAACTTTCTCTTTTTTTTTCATTCCAGAATAATGTTTCATTGCATTCATCTGCTAACAGGCATTTAGGTTGTTTCTATCTTTTCCTTATTGTGAATAATGTTGCAAACATTGACATACAAGTATCTGTTCAAGTTTTTGTTTTCAATTATCATGTGATCCAGAAATTCTCCTCCTAGATAGACACTTAAGTGTTTAAGTTTTGAGAAATTGCCAAGCTGTTTTACATGGTGGCTGCACCATTTTAAATTCCTAACAGCAGTGTACCAGCGTACCTATTTATATGTATCACCAACACTGTTATTTTCCAGGTTTTTTTAATAGCCATCTTAGTAGGTGTCAAGTGATTACATTGTAACCATTGTAGGTAACACTATTTTTGAGACTGCAGTCATGTACTGCATAATGATGTTTCATGGGCTAGAGTCACAAAGGTGTATTCCTATATTTTTCTCCAAGACTTGTAGTTCTGGCTATTAATTTTAGGTCCAAACTTCATTTGGAGTTAATTCTGTATGGTATGAGGTAGGGGTCCAATTCATTCTTTTGTATGTGGATATCTTTTTGTCTCAGCACCATTGTTGAAAAGATAATTGATATGGTTTGAATCTGTGTACCCACCCAAATCCCATGTCAAATTGTAATCCCCAGTGTTGGAGGCGGGGCCTGGTGGGAGGTGATTGGATCGTAGGGGTGGTTTCTCATGAATGGCTTAGCACCATTTCTCTTGGAATTGTCCTTGCAATAGTGACCTCTCATGATATCTGGTGTAGCACCTCTGCCCTCTCTATTTATTTATTTATTTATTTATTTATTTATTTATTTATTTTTTGAGATGGAGTCTCACTCTGTGCCCAGGCTGGAGTGCAGTGGCGTGGTCTCGGCTCACTGCAACCTCAATCTCCCAGGTTGAAGTGATTCTCCTGCCTCAGCCCCCAGAGGAGTTGGGATTATTGGCGCCCATCACCATGCCTGACTAATTTTTGTATTTTTAGTAGAGATAGGGCTTCATCACGTTTGCCAAGCTGATCTCGAACTCCTGACCTCAAGTGATCCCCCCAGTTGGCCTCCCAAAGTGCTGGGATTACAGGCATGACCCACCATGCCTGGCTCGCCCTCTCTCTTCTGTATCTGCTTCTGCCACATGAGACACCTTGCTTTCTCTTTGCCTTTCACCATGATTGTACGTTTCCTGAGGCCTCCCCAGAAGCTGAGCAGATACCAGCATCATGCTTCCTGTATAGCCTTTGGAACTGTGAACCAATTAAACTTTTTTTCTTTATAGATTACCCAGTCTCAGGTATTTCTTTGTAGCAATCTGAGAACAGACTAATATAATAATTCAGCAGTACCCAAATATTTTGGCAGCAGGGACCAGTTTCAAGAAACACAATTTTCCATGGACCTGGGGGTGGCAGTGCGGGTAGTTTTGGAATGAAACAGTTCTACCTGAGATCTGGCATTAGTTTCTTACAAGGAATGTGCAGCCTAGATCCCTCACATATATGGTTCACAATAGGGTTCATGTTTCTATGAGAATCTAATGCTACCACTGGTTTGAAGAGCTGGAGCTTAGGCGGTAATGCTTGCTCACTCAGCACTCACTCGCCCAACGCTCATCTCCTGTTTTGCAGCCTGGATCCTGGCCGTGGACCAGTACTGGTTCATGGCCTAGGGGTTAGGGACACCTGCAGTAATTCATTTCCACTTGAGTGGTCTTGGCACTCTTGTTACAAATCAACAATAAATGGAATAGTTTATCTCTGGACTCTCTATTCTTTTTTATTCCAATGTGTATCCTTGTGGAAGCTCCACATTGTCTTGATTTTTTTATAGTGTTGCAGAAATTTTTGAAATCAAGAAGTGCAAGTTCTCCAACATTGTTTTTTAATATTGTTTTGGTGCATACACATTTAGGATTGCTATGTCTTATTGGTGGATCGGCCCATTTGTCATTGTATAATAATTCTTTGTCTCTGCTAAACTCTTTAGCTCTAAAATCTTTTATTGATATTACAGGTTATATTAAATCTTTTATTGATATCATTTTATTTGATATTATAGGTGTCTTTCTTTTGATTAATGTTTGCATGGTGAATCTTTTTTATCATTTACTTTCAGTCTACCTGTATCGTTATATTTTGAGTTTCTTTAAGATAGCATGTATCGGTCATGTTTTTTATATATATTCTGCCAGTGTTTGAGTCCTGGTTGAAATTTGAATTCCTACAGAGAGGACTTTTATTTAGTTCTGCAAGTAACCAGGTGGCACCATCATACCAGAACCACTTGAAGTTTATTTTTTCACTTGGCTTTTCTGACTACATCATAGTAAGTTCTGAACAGACAGACAAGTTTTATTTTTTAACTTATTGTTTTGTTTTCCTTTGCTATTCTATGTGCCACGATTTTTTTGTTGCCTACTTTTACTCTGTGAATACAGCTCATATAAAGCTTGTGGGTCTCTTATTATATATTCATCCTGAGTAGACCTCAATATCACTTTTGATTCCCATATGTATTCTGTGATCAAAATTGAAGGTAGAAAACTTAAGGACTAGAAACTGACCTTAACAGTTCTTACTAGGTAGGCTCGCTGGTTTCACTTTGCTTTGGATCTTTGTTTCTACCTTTTTTTCCATGCTAACTCAGTAACAGACTAAAACAAAAAGTTTTTGAAAATAATTGACCTGGCAATTTTATTGCATTTGAGAGGAGTTTTCTGTAATATGTAATCTCCTGTACTATCTGTCAAAAATAGAAGTCATTTTTTTTTTGGTGTCTTTATTTGCACAGAAAGTTTTCATTTTAATGGTAGTCAGATTTATTTACTTGTTTTCTTTATTGTTCATACTTTGAGATCTTTTCCTAAGAAAGTTTTTCCTGTTTTGAAAATACAAGGATATTCTTATAAAGTTTCTTTCAGAAATTTTATAATTGTGCTTTAAATTTAACTTGAATTTTTCTGTATGATGTGACATAAGACTCAGCTTTTCTTACTGATTTTTAAATTCGATTCCCCCCCTCCCGCCGTTTTTAAGGAGATATTAGTATATTTTTCTCCTTTATTCTGTTAATGTTATTAATTACATGTCCTGTATTTGTGATACGGAATTTTCCATGAAATCCTTATATCTTTTTTTTGCTGTGATGCAAAATTAGTTTGCTAATATTTTGTTTGAAGTTTTTGCATGTCTATTCCTACATGTGATTTGCCTTTATACATTCTTTTACTCACCCTCCTTCTTGAATTAGAATCATAAGACTAATTAGGTAACAATCCCTGCTTTCCCATTCTTTGGAATAGTTTAAGTAAACGAGATTATTTGCTCTTTGAAGATTGTTAGAACTTCACAGGTTTTATAAAATTTTTCAATGTCAGATGATTTTTATGTGTGAGATTTTAAAGCATTTACTGGTTTTTCTTTAATGATTATAGATCTAAGTGCTCTGTCATTCTGTTCCCTTTTTTATTCTGATCTGTTTGTTTAATTTGCTTCTTTCACTTTCTTCATTGTTCTTACCTAGACTTGTCAGAAGTTTGTTCTTAATCTTTTTAATCCATCTTTAAGTAATTTTGTAGTATGGTGCAGTTTGGATTTTGATTGTTTTATTCTTTCCATGTGGCTATCTAGTTGGCTTATTGTTATCTCATTGAAAAAGACCTTCCTTTCCCGTGCTCTTTAGTACTACTTTGTTGTAAATAAAATTTGTGTAGGTCTGCTTTCTGGGCTCTTTTTCCTATTCTAATGGTCTCTTGGTGTATCTCCATGCCAATCCATATTGTCTTAATTATTTTAGCTTAATAAATAATTATATTGGATAGAGCAAATCCTTTTATATCTTTGATACTTTTAATCATTTAAGTTTATAATCTATAGTTGTATTTGAAGTTTTAAAGGGATGTAATTGAGACCTGGTAACTCTTGTAAATAAATTGATTATTCTTGTGTCTTATAGTTTTGTATTGAGACCTGGTCATCAGGTAAGTGTTAATCCTGTGAATCATCTTCAGTTGGAGTTAAAGATGTGTTCCTTGACAGATGTTTTATTTTTACCTAAATTGATTTTTTTTTAATCACAGTGTTCTGTCTTTGGGGTTCTATAAACAGTAGATAATGTATAATCAAACTTCATACCTATGTGAGACTTCTTCATTCAGATCCCATGTGGAGGCAGAAAAACTTATTTGTTCTCATCTTGGGCTTAAGGGAGGGTTTTTTTTTTCCTCCTAGTCTACCTTTTATTGAGAAATGTTGCTATCCACACTCTGGGCTTTCACTGGGAAAGACTTAGTTCTGTATCTCACCTTATTTAGGCCCTGGGCTGCACATTTTCCCACTTGTTTGTGATGAACCCAAATTGCTTGGTTTTTTTTTTCCCTCTCTTTTTTTCCAGTGCCCTCTTGTTTTCTTATTGATACATAATATTTGTACATATTTATGGGTACGTGTGATATGGGATGCATGTTACATGCACAGAATGTGTAATGATTAAGTCAGTGTTTAGAGTATCCATCACCTTGATTATCATTTCTGTGTGTTGGGAATATTTCAAATTTTCTTTTCTAGGTATTTTGAAATATATAATACTTGTTTTTAACTATGGTCACCCTACTCTACTGAGAAACATTAGTATTCCTTCCATCTATTTGTTTGTACCAATCAGACAGCTTCTCTTCATCACCCCTCCCCCCATTCACACTCCCTTCCAGTGGCTTGCTTTTAAGAAATCTGTCCTTGGCTGGGTACGGTGGCTCACACCTGTAATCCCAGCACTTTGGGAGGCCGAGGTGGGCAGATCACAAGGTCAAGAGATTGAGACCATCCTGGCCAACATGGTGAAACCCCGTCTCTACTAAAAATACAAAAATTAGCTGGGCATGGTAGTGTGCACCTGTAGTCCCAGCTACTAGAGAGGCTGTGGCAGGAGAATCAGTTGAACCTGGGAGGTGGAGGTTGCAGTGAGCCAAGATTGTGCCACAGCACTCCAGCCTGGGTGGCAGAGCAAGACTCCGTCTCAAAAAAAAAAAACTTTTCGTGACAGCCCTGGCACAGTTTACACCCAACTTCTGTTTTTCCTTTCTGCATACTGGAGATTTCTTTTCAGCTTAGATATGCAATTAAAAGAGTATTTATTAATATTATCCAGCATGTGTTTTGTCTAAGTGTTTTGTTCCCGAGATTTCTAGATTATCTAGTCTGCCATATTGCTGGAAAAAGAAGTTGGTATTTTAAAATAAGTTATACAAAGCAATTGTGTATTGTTGGCTGAAAGAATTTCCCCCTTCAGGTGGGAGTACTAAATATAATACCCTTCCATTGTTGACACAGTTAAAATATTTCTTTAAAGCAAAGTATTGCATAGTGGCTGTAAGCATGGACTCTGGAGCTTGATAATATGGGATAGAGTGTATGTCCTGCCACTCATTACCTGAACGATCTGTGTAATCTCCCTGTGCCTCAGTTTTTCATCTTTAGAATATCAATAGCACCTATCTCATAGGGTTGTTTTCATGATTAAATGAACCAGTTCATATACACTGAACAACAGTGTCTGGCAATAGTAAGCAGTGAGTAAGTTTAGCTATTACTATTGTTGTTATTATTAACTTCATTAGATACAACTCTTAACTTAGAGCTTTTATCCTGCCTGGGAAAACTTTTCCACTGACTTCTGTATAGACAACATTTTTCATTTTCAATGACAGAGTCTATATATTTGGAGTACTGTATTACTTGGTTTCCCCTCTTCCTGTTTTATAAAGGAGCTCAGGGCAAAAAAAGGAGTGTATTGTCATTTCCTTAAGCCACTACTAAATTTTAAGTTATCCATCAGTAAGTAATCTTTTTCTTATCAAAATGAGTATGTTTATGTTATCTCTTAAAGTTTCTGTCTTCTCAAATGCCTGATGTAGGTGATGGGGCAATGGAGGCAGCAAACCACCATGGCATGTGTGTACCTATACAACAATTCTGCAAGATCTGCACATGAACTCCAGAACTTTTAAAGTATAATTTTTAAAAAAAGTTTCTGTCTTCTCTTATCACTCCTCCAAATGAAGATGTATTCCTATGATGTAGTCTTCATTCAGTGAGCTAATCACTGAATGGACCAGGATCCATTCAGTGCTCGAGACGCTCATGGAGCCTTAGACACTACACAGTAGAACTCTGGAACTGCTGATCAGGTCTTTCTCGTAGTTTAGGGTTAATGAAACTGGCTGGCCTGTGTGGCAAGAAAAATTCACCCAAGACTACTAGCTAGCCAAATAAGAACTCAGCCTTAATGATGGCAGTGGCAGCCTGTCTGCAGCAACAACTGCAAAGATACTAGCTGCAGCGGGGGCTGCACAGCCAGGACTGTGCACTCCATGGAGCCTGCAGAAGCTCCATGGTCCAGTAAGTCCCTCAGCCCCCACAAGCTCGGAAGTACCTGCTCCCGCTGCCTGACCTCTCCTCGCTCCCAAGGCCTGCTCCAATTTCCAAAGTTGAGGATGAGCCCAGATGCTGTGGCGACCTGGCTGGGTGTGTGCATGCTCAGGGTGGTGCCCCCTGCTCAGGGTCATCCCCCTGCTGCCTCAGCCCCCCCTGGACTTTGGGTGCTGATGAGCACAGGAGGGAGGCCTATGGAGGACTGCGGGTGGCTCAGCACGAGCCTGCAGGCAACCCTTGGCACCAACAGCCTGAGCACCATGGACGAAATTATTGATGGTGGAAGGAGACAGGTGCCTGGGCGTAAAGGGGCTGGTTCCTGGTGAAGCCCCACCTTCAGTCAGGCCAGGGATGGCCTGAAGCATGGGGACTGGGCTGTCAGTTGAGTCCACAATGGGGAGGAATAACTTAAAGTGCTTTTTCTGGGCCCACCTATGGACCAATTAGCTTGCACTCCTCCCTTTTGAAGTCCCTAAAATCAGCCCGACTCACACAGATGTCAGGACTACCAGCTGTGGGTAGGAGCTACCCACTTTGGGTCAGGTCTCCTTGACACTTTGGGACAATCTGTCCCTGGAAAGGAGCTACCCACTGCGGGTTTCCTCTCCACTGAGGGCTGGACACTTACCTGGACAACCTGCCTGCGGAAAGGAGTCACCCACTGCAGGTCTCCTGAGAGCTATTCTGTCACTCCATGAACTCCTCTCCGCCTTGCTCACCCTCCAGTTGTTCACATACCTTATTCTCTCTGGACATGCCACAAGAACTCAGGAACCGCCAAATGGCAGTACTGAGAAAACTGTAACACAAACAGGGCTGAAACATGCTCCCCTCCTCACCATGTTGCAGGCAATGAGAAGGAGAGAATAGCTGTAGCCCTTCAGGGAGCCCAGACCTAAGGGCTCCTTGAGCCAGGGCTATGGCACCCTCTTTGGGGCTCTTTGGTTCCTGGGATCTCCAAGCTTCCAGGCACCACCATGTTCCCCTTATCTAGACACAGGTGCCTGCATTAGAAGTTGCATGTGTTACATCTGGTCCAGCCACAGCTTTGTACAGAGCTGGCACCTGTTCCAGGAGCTGCCTGCCGTGCCGTAGCAGCAGGTGTGCCTGGCAGTGGCCGGACCCTGTGCTCACTCACCCACACACCTCTTGCTGCTCCATGCCTGGCTCGCCCTTGGCAGTTGTGGAATCCAGGCTGGTAGTGGGAGCCGAGCTTCCTTCCAGTGGGAAGTATGATGGGAAAACAGGAAGGCGATTTAATTCAGACTAATAGAAGAAGTAGGTTTCAATGGAGACTTCAAAGAGAAAATGTGAACCCTTTTTTTAAAATACATTTTTTTCTTCCTTTTTAAATCTTGTATTTTTCTTCAATGGGTGATTTCTGGTTTTATTGTTTGCTTTTGATTTTCAATTTTTGAGTTCAGGGGTACATGTGCAGGATGTACCCCTGCACATGTACCAGGTGTAGCCTGCCAGGCCGAGTGGGCAGAACAAGCCCAGCAGGTACGAGCAATACTCACGCAGAAGGCGCCGCCTGGCACAGAGGTTTCTGGCTGATGAAGTGACACCCCAAGGATCCTGTGACATTAATATTTACTCTTTCCATTTTTGCATGAAAACATACTACCTTTCAAAGTATTTTCCCCTGCTGTAAGTCTACAGAACTGCTGCTTCTCCCTCCCCCTCCCTTCTCCCCCTCCCCTCTCCCCCTCCCTCCCGTCCTCTCCCCGTCTGTGTCACTCTATCACCAGGCTGGAGTGCAGTGGTACTATCTCAGCTCACTGCAACCTCCGACTCCCTGGTTCAGGCAATTCTCCTGCCTCAGCCTCCCGAGTAGCTGGGATTACAGGCATGCGCCACCACGCCCAGCTCATTTTTGTATTCTTAGTAGGGACAGAGTTTCACCATGTTGGTCAGTTTGGGTCTCGATCTCCTGACCTTGCGATCTACCTGCCTTGGCCTCCCAAAGTGCTAGGATTATAGGTGTGAGCCACTGCACTCGGCCACATTTATCTATCTGACTTACAGTTAAGTGTTGCCTTTTGCCTGTGAGTTTTTTTTATGTACTTACCCTCTCTGCCTGAAATACTCCCCTCCAAACCTGGTGAACTTTTATTCATCCTTCAGTTGTAACTTAGAACTCCCTTATTTCAGGAAGATTTTTCTAGCACTGTTAAATAAATTAAGGGTTTTTCCCCTACGGCTTCCTTATCATAATTAAATTACTTATTTTAATTAGTTTTCATTCCCGAACCCTCACCTCAAGTCCCCTTCTCCAATGTGATACCCATGACAATATTATTTTTAGGAGAATTTGCTATCATAAGGTTTTTTTTTTTTTTTGTCTTGTATTTTTGGTCCTAGCAATGTTCCTGACACATAGTAGATGTTCAATAATATTTATTGCATTTCTTATACTCTCAGAAGATTTATAGTGCTAATAATTCATGTGTAGTATTTCTCTTCCTAGACATTGCTTTCAGAATCTTCTGAAGGGAGTGATGAGAGGATGCAACTTTCAAATACATAAATATGATTAGTAAATGTTGCCTTTGTCCAAGAAATACTTAAAAATCATTTAGTTCCCTTACTAAGCATATCAGAAATAGCAACAATTTTAAAAATACTTTTTTTTAGTTACTTTACATTTTTAAAATTGTGATAAAAATAAAACTGCAAGCAGGCAGCAAAACACTGATATGAGACTCTAGACCAAAGTGTTCAAGTGGTTCTTCTTATTAGAGGTTCCTTATTATGAGTAGTATTTGAAGATATTTCAGTGCTTAGGGTAACTATCAACTAATGTGAAATTATTGTACAAAATACAGTTACAGGTCGTATACATTTTGCTATATATTGCAAATATTTATATTTGCTACATCATCTAGTTAATTGACTATATTTAAAATTTTGTCATCGGTGGGCAGCTTGCTTAGTGAGTAAGTTGTATTGAATTTGAGAAATTAGACCTTAGATTTGTGACTTATTGACAGGCTTTCTTCCAGTGGGAAATATGATGGGAAAACAGGAAGGCCATTCAATTCAGACTAATAGAAGAAGTAGGTTTTAATGGAGACTTCGAAGAAAAAATGTGAACACTTTTTTTTAAATACTTTTTTTTGTCTTTAAATCTTCATGTATTTTTCTTCAATGGGCAATTCTGGTTTTATTGTTTTCTTGTTTTTTATTTCAAGTTCAGGTGTACATGTGCAGGTTTGTTAGATAGGTAAATGTGTGCCATGGTGGTTTGCTGCACAGATCATCCCATGACCTAGATATTAAGCCCAGCATCCATTATCTATTCTTCCTGATGCTCTGCTTTCTTTCACCTCCCACCCTCTAATAGATCCTACTATGTGTTGTTCCCTCCCTTGTGTGCATGTGTTCTCATCATTCAACTCCCACTTATCAGTGAGAATATATTTGGTTTTCTGTTCCTGTGTTAGTTTGCTGAGGATAATGGCTTTCAGCTCCATTCATGTCCTTGCAAAAGACATTATCTCACTCCTTTTTGTGACTGCATAGTATTCCATGGTGTGTATGTACCGCATTTTCTTTATCTCATCTATCATTGATGGGCATTTAGGTTGAGTCCATGTCTTTGCTATTGTGAATAGTGCTGCAATAAACATATGCATGAATGTATCTCTACAATAGAATGATTTACATTCCTTTGAGTATATGCGTAGTAATGGGATTGCTGGGTCAAATGGTATTTCTGCCTCTAGGTCTTTGAGGAATTTCCGCACTGTCTTCCACAGTGGTTGAACTAATTTACACTCCCACCAATAGTGTGAAAGCATTCCTTTTTCTTCACAGCCTCACCAGCATCTGTTGTTTTTTTGATTTTTTAATAATAGCCATTCTGACTGGTGTGAGATGGTATCTCATTGTGGTTTTGATTTGCATTTTTCTAATGATCAGTGATGTTAAGCTTTTTGATTGGCCACATGTATGTCTTCTTTTGAGAAGTGTCTGTTCGTTTCCTTTGCCCAATTTTTAATGGAGTTGTTTGTTTTTTTTCTTGTGAATTTAAGTTCTTTGTAGATGCTGGATATTACACTTTTGTCAGATGGATAGATTGCAAAAATTTTCTCCCATTCTGTAGGTTGTCTGTTTACTCTGATAGTTTTTTTTTTCTTGCTATGCAGAACCTCTTTAATTAGATCCTGCTTTTGTTGCAATTGCTTTTGGATATTTTCTTGTATTTTAACAGCCCACCACATCATAATTTTTAAAATTTTTTTGAAAAATATTTTTTTTCTCATTAAAAAAAACCCTAGAGGGTTTGAAAGTGTAAAATACAAAGTTAAAAACCCTTGTGCTTATTCACTACTGTGATAAACTTGTGTTTTCTCACACATTTTCTCCACATATGCAAGCATATATACATGTGTGTGTGTGTGTGTGTGTATTAATAGAGTTGGAGTCATAGAATACTTCCTGCTTTCTGTTGCCTGCTGCTTTTCCTTACTCTTTTTATATGCTTTCTACATACAGAGAATCTTTTTGGTTCTTTTTAATGATTGCAGATATTCCATTTAATGCATGTGTTTTTCTGTTACAAACAATGAAGCAGAGATGTATTCATGCATATATATTTCTCTAGCTGTAGTACTAATAGTATAGTTGCTAGCTCAAAGGGGTTTATGTTTTTAGTTATCTTAGTGAGTCACACACTCCCATTTAAAAGGCTTGTGTAGATTTATACAATTTATATTCTCCTTACCAGATTATGAATGTATCTGTTTTTTCTCCTTTTCCATACTCGTTATTCAGCAGCCTTCTACAGTAAATAATCTTGGGCTTTCACTATTTAATCACAGTAGCACAGTAAAAGGTGGAAAAATAACACTATTGATTAAAAAATTGGTTAAGAAGACGTAAGCTTGCTATTGTTCCTTTCATAGTTTTGGTGTTAAAATTTGCTGGTGCTTGAGGGAACTAATTTTAACTGGATTCAGGGTGACATTATCTGTAAGAAGAGATCCAGGGAACTTGAGAAGAATGAATCTCATACTCATACCAGGTTAGTTCATAGAAATATCTGCTCTCAACATTTAAGCAACCTAAGAATGAATTATAATTTGTTACAACTTACAACATATGATTTCATTTATTCCTCACATAGGTATCTGTTCTACAGATGAGTAGAGTGAAACTCAGAAAGATCAAGAAGGTTGCCTAAGGTCATAGTTTATAAATGGTGGAACTTTTGTTTTGTTTTGTTTTTGATGAATTATATTGCATTTCTAATCTAAGCAAGCAAGTGTGCATCAGGTCCTAGTATAAGGTCTACTAAATAGCAGAGGCTCAATAAAAGTTTTTAAGTTAATGAATTCCCTTTTGACGAAATATTTTGAAGTCTTTAAAGGCATTAGTAGGGTTCAAGAAGACTAAGAAAGAGACCACATGGCCTTAATATTTTGATTTTTACTAGGGAAAGTTGTAAGCATATAAAAGTAGAAAGAATTACAAAAGTGAACTTCTGTATATCCAGCCTTGTAACAGTTATTAACTTGTGGCCAACCTTTTTCATGGTGGAAACCCACTCAACAGAAGATGACAACTCAAAGCTATAGAAAAAAAAAATCAGATTGACTCATTATATAATAAAATAGTTATTGAATGCCTACTGTTCATAGACATGTGTAGGGTAGGGTTTTATTTTGTTTTTTGTTTTCCTTTTTATTTTGAAGTAATTGTAGGCTCACAGGATGTTACAAATATAGTACAGAGAGGTCTCATTTACTGTTGACCCAGCTTCTCCCAGTGGCCTAATGGTAACATCTTCTCACTGTGGTACAGTATTAAAGTCTCATAAGTAGACATTGGTACCATCTGCAGATCTTTCGTAGGTATCACCAGTTTTTACATGCCCTCTTTTGTATGTGTGTGTGTGTGTGTATGTGCATGGATGTGTTTTTTTACATGTCTAAATTCATGTAACAATTAAAATACAGCATTAAGTTTTACATATGATGTTTGCTGTTCTTTATTACATTGAGGAAAGTAATAAAGAACATAGATGTTGTTTATTACGTTGAGGAAAGTTCTATATTACTAACTTGCTGAAAGTTTTTATCATGAACGAATGTTGCATTTTAAAAAATGATTCTTGTGTGTCTATTGATATGATCCTGTGACTTATTATCCTGTTAATATAGTAGATTACCACAAACAAATAAATTTTAAACAAATAAGCTAAATATGGTGGATTGCATTGTTTTTTTTAGAATAATCTGTCAAGAATTGATGTGAATTTTCTTTAAATGTAATTTTTTTCTTTAAATTCACCAGTGAAACCATCTGGATCTTATTTTTTCTTTATGAAAAGTTATGTTTCTAATTCAATATTTTTACTTATGATAGGTATATATATATATATATATATATATATATATATATATTAATGATAGGTATATTTAAAATTTGTATTTCTTCTTGAGTCAGTATTTGTAGTTTGAGTCTTTCTAGCAATTCGTCCGTTTCGTCTATGTTATCCATCGGCATAATGTTCCTTAACATCTCTTTTTTCCTCCTGTAACTTCACTGTCAGTGTACCTTCTTTTATTCCTGGTTTTAATAACATTTTACTCTTTTTTTTTTTTCTTTCTCAGTTTACCTAAAGGTTTATCAGTTTTCCTGATCTTCTCAGAAAACTTTCAGTCTGTTGATTTTCTTTATTGTTTTTTAATTCTCTATTTTATACATTTCTGCACTAATCTTTTCTTTGTGCTTTAGGTTTATATTTGTATAGTGTCTTCAGGTAAAAGATTCTTTATATGAGATCTTTTCTTTTGTTATACAGTTATTTATAGCTATAAATTTTTCTCCAATTTAGCTGTATCCCATCAGATGTGATATGTTGTTATCTTCATTTTCATTTATATCAAAGTATTTTCTGATTTCTCTTGTGATTTCTTCTTTGACCCATTGGCTATTTAGGAGTATGCTATTTAATACATATCACATATTTGTGAACTTTCTAAATTTCTTTCTGTTACTGATTTCTAGTTTAATTCTATTTCTTGTTAGAGAATATGTTGCGTATTATTTCAGTTTCTTTAAATTTACTGAGGTTTATTTTATGGCCTACCATATGGCTTATTGTAGAGAATATTTCACGTGTACTTGAGAAGAATGCCCGTTCTGCTATTGTTGGATGGAGTGTTCTGTCTGACCTGTCAGTCAGGTCTCATTAGTTTATGGCATTGTTTGAAGTCTTTTATTTCAGTACTGAACCCTGCCTTGTTTAATATGTTATTGCAAGTGGAGTATGGGAGTCTCCAACTATTATTGAATTGTCTGTTTTACGCTACTGTTCTGTCAGTTTTTGCTTTCTATATCTAGGTGCATATATTTTTATAACGGTTATATCTTCTGATTTGTTCCCTCTGTCTCTAGTAACATTTTTATTTAAAAACTTTGTGTGATATTAGTATAGCTCTACCTTCTTTAGGGTATAACATTTTTCATCCTTTTCATATATTTGTATTTCTGAAAGAAAAGTGTATCTTCCGTTGGCAGCATATACTTGTGTCTTATGTTTTTTTTTTTTAACCAGCTTGATGTTTCTGCCTTTTGATTGATTTATGTTATATTAATATTGTTATTGATATGGTTGGAATCTGTATTTGTGCCATTTTACTTTTTGTTTTCTGTATGAATTATTACTTTTTTGTTCCTCTCATTTATTTATTTATTTGCATTCAGTGCATATTTTCTTGTGTAACATTTGCATTCCTTTAATGGATTTTTCAGTTCTTTTTTTTTAACTAGTTGCTTTAGCACTTAACCAGATACATTACTTAGCAGAATACTTCAGGCTTATAATAACTTAATTACAGTGAGATGCAGAAATGTCACTTTATATACACCTCAGTTTCCTCTTTTCGCTTCTTGTGCTATTATTCGTGTGTGTGTGTGTGTGTGTGTGTGTGTGTGTGTATATCTCAAACCCAAAAATATATTCTGTAATTATTACTTTATATACTCTTATGTCTATTAAAGAAGCTGAGAGAAGAGAGGAGAGCAAGTATCAAGTGTATATTTATAGAAATTGATATATTAGCCTTCTGTTTATCATTTCTGGTGCTTTTCATTTCTTATAGATTCAGGTTACCATCTGGTATCATTTCCTTAGGCCAATACAGCTTTGATTCCACTATAATTATGTACATATTGTTTTATACCATTGCTTAATAAATCGGTTAAGAAAAAAAGGAGATACTTTATTTTATAGTTTTATATTTACCTGTACCAGTGCTGTTTGGTATTTCATGTAAATTCATATCACTGTCTGGGGTCACTTTTTTTCAGCCTGAACAACCTCCTTTAGTATTTCTTGTAAGGTGGATCTGCTGGCAACAAATTCTCTCAGTATTTGTTTATGTGGAAATGAATGTCTTTATTTTGCCTTCATCTTTTAAAGATGTGCTGAGTACAAGTTTCTTGGTTAGCATTTTTGTCTCTTTCAATGCTTTGAATATGTCATCCAACTGCCTTCTGGCTTCTTTTGTTTCTGATGGCAAGTCAGCTATTCATGTTTTTGGAGTTGCCTTGTACATGAGGAGTTACTTGTCATTTTTTCTTTTGCTGCTTTCAAGATATTCTTTGCTTTTTGGCATTTTTACTCTAATACTTCTTGGTGTGGATCGTTTTGCATTTATTGTACTTATAGTTCATTGAGCATTTTGCATGAGTAGATTAATGTTTTTCATCAAATTTGGGGAGTTCACCATCCATATTTCTTTAAATAATTTCTTCTGTTTCTCTCCTTTCCTTCTGGTACTGTCATTGTATATACATTGGTGGGCTTTTAATGGTGCTTGCATTTCTCTGAGGCTGTTAATTTTTCTTCATTCTTTTTTTTTTTTTTTTTTTGAGGCACAGTCTTGCTCGTTTCCCAGGCCGGAGTGCAGTGGCACGATCTTGGCTCACTGCACCTCTGCCTCCCGGGTTCAAGCGATTCTCCTGCCTCAGCCTCATGAGTAGCTGAGATTACAGGCGCATGCCACCATAACCAGCTAATTTTTGTCTTTTTTGTAGAGACGCGGGTTTCACCATGTTGGTCAGTCTGGTCTCAAACTCCTGACCTCGTGATCCATCCGCCTTGGCCTCCTAAAGTGCTGGGATTACAGGTGTGAGCCACTGTATCCAACCTCTTTATTCTTTTTTCTCTGTATTATTTGGATTATATAAGTTATTGATCTGCTTTCAAGTTTGCTGATGATTATCTTTTTTCAGTACAAGTCTGCTGGTGAGCTCCTTAAGTATATTTTTTATGGTAGGTATTTTTATGAAAAGCCATTTGATTTTGTTTTATATCTCTTTATATTTTGTATCCGAGATATTGTCATTGTACCCTTCATTACCTCGTTAAGCATGGTCTCCTTTAGTTCTGTGAATATATTTATAATGACTGCTTTGAAGTATTGTTCAATCTGACATGTAGGCCCTCTCACAGGCAGTTCCTATTGCCCTCTATTTTTCTCCTGTTTCTCTCATATGTTTCTGTTTCTTCACCTATGTTATGTGTTTTTTTAACTTGATATTTTACTTTATTTATTTATTTTTGAGACAGGGTGTTGTTTGGTCACCCAGACTGAAGTGCAGTGGTGTGATCATGGTTCACTGCAGCCTCAACCTTCCAGGCTCAATTGATCTTCCCACCTCAGCCTCCCGAGTAACTGAGATTACAGGCACACAGAAACACACCTGGCTAATTTTTGTACTGTTTTTGCAGAGATGGGGCCTTGCCATGTTGCCCAGACTGATGTCGAACTCCTGGGCTCAAGCAGTCTACCCACCTCAGCCTCGCAAAGTGTTGGGATTACAGACACGAGCCACCACGTCCAGCCAAACTGGACATTCATAAAATGTATGAATGTGGAATAAATAATGAATTCTTATACTTTGAAGACTTTGAGTGTAAGTAGATCAGCTACTATTTTAGCAGTACTGCTGCAAGTACTATTACCGGCTTTATTCTAGCAATGGCATGGTTTCTTGGCTTATCTGGAATACCTCAACAATATATTGTAACTATTGATAATATATTGAGCCCTCCCTTCCAAGGCTTGTCGCAACTTGCTCGTTTATTTTTTCAGTGATTTGACTGAACCATTTTAGCTTCTGATATCTTCTTAGAGTGCACAGGTTTGGGCATGCACACAGTCACCCTGGGATGACAGTGGTTTATCAGGGCTTTATTTAACTCTCTTCTCTGATTTCTGTTAGATTAACTGCTTCTGTCAGTTTCATATGCAGTTGTTAAGCTTCAATAATAATTGTCTGATTTCTATATTTTTTTCATCAATGTATACATAGAGCATAAATTGTTCCACAGTCTTGATCCAGTTAAATCTAGGTCCCTTTGCAGGGATGGTTTTTGAGGCCAATCTTTGTTGTTTGTTCTGACTCCAGGAGGGCTCTTACCTTATTTGTCTTATCCTCTTATCATATTTCCCTGGTTATCTCTGATAAACTAGCTGACCTATGTTGTTTTCAAGAGCACTCTTAGGCTGTAACTTCTCTATACTCTGTACCAAATAAAATCAGTTTCTTTGGGTAGAGCTTTAAAGTATTCTGTTCTTGTGGCTTCTCTCCCTTAAACACAACTCCACTGTTCTGCAGCTGGGGAGGGGACAGTGGTTGGCTTCTCTTGGAGTGAAACTCCTGCATTACAAGCAGGGGTCTTGATAAGGGCGGTGTCCTTTACTTGATTTGCCTCTCCCAACACGGATTTCTGCCCTGTGAGTGAGCTGAGGTAGGGGTGATTGGGGCTTAGTGTTCTGGACTTTCTGTGTCTGAGGTAGAGTCTTGCCGTCTAAGCATTAGGTGGAGGAAGATTGCTTTTGATGTCTTTGACAGACCACTCTAGAATTTAAATTGTGACATGTTGCTGGGAAGCATGAGAAATGCTGGTGGTCTGCCTCTCCTGTATCCCTTGACTAGGATCTGGCAGAAACAGGATTTGCATCTTCCTGGTCACATTTTCTCAGAGTGGAACATTGACTTGGGTGGAAGAAGGAAGAAGTGGGTTGTGGCTCAAGTGCCACAGGTTCTTGCTGATCTTACTGAAATTTAATAATAGACTTTGTGGGATAAATGCTGTTTTCTTTATTGCTTGCTTTTAAGAGAATTTTCCAAGACTAAATTCCCACTTTTTGTTTTTGTTTTATAATTTTCCCTAGTAATAGTTGTTATGCTCAGGATCAGATCTATAGATTTCCTTTCTGTACAACATCACTTGTTTGATTTTTAAGCACAGAACCAGCCTTGCATCTGTGGTAAAACCCCATTTAGTCATGTGTATAATCCTTTTGAGATATTGCTTAATTCCCTTGCCACTATTAATATTTTTTTCAGGATTTTTGCATCTGTGTTCATGAGAAACAGTAGTCTGTAGTGTTCTCTTTTATACTGTCTTTTTCTGTTTAAATATCAGGCTAATACTGGTTTCATAGAGTGAGTTGGGAAGTTTTCCATCCTCTACTATTTTCTGGAAGAAGATTATGTAGAATTATTCTTAATTCTCACCTAAATGATTTGTATTTTGTAGACTTCTCCAGTGAAATCAGGACCAAGAGATTTGATTTGAAACTGTTGTTACCGGTGGAGGGTGTCCGAGTTACCGGTGGTGAATCCTTACAGGTCTGCAGCAACCTTAATCCTTGCCTCTTCATAAGAAAGAATTCCACTGAGGGGCATAAGCCAGAAAAAGAGACCAAGGCAAGTTTCAGAGCAGGAGTGGAAGTTTATTAAAAAGCTTTAGAGCAGGAAAGACAGAAAAGTGCTCTTGGAAGAGACCCAAGTGGGCACCAAGAACGTCAAGTGCCACATTTAACTGTGATCCTAGGACTTTATAGGCTCATCCCCTTCTGGCATCTTGCAACCCTTTCCCATGATTCTTCCCTTAGAGTGGGCTGTCCACATGCGCAGTGCCCTTCTTACCCTTGGGAAGTGAGCACATGCAGTGTGTTTAGAAAGTTTTACACATGCCCATCTGAGGCGTTCTTCCCTTTTCCAGTGGTGTGCCCTTGGAAAGTCATGCTCTACCATTTTGTCTCAATGCACGTGCCTGGGCTCCCTCACTCAACACCTGAGATTTATTGGAAGCTCTTTTTGCTTCTCCCTGGTGCCTGCATTCAATTAACACTTTATAATATTAACAGCTGTAGATTATCAGGAAATTGTCTCTCCATGCCTCCGCCTGCCAAATTATGTTTAGAGAGGCACTGCGATAATTGTGGAACCATCCCCTGATCACCTGACATTTCTGGGGGGTCAGAGAGAACCCTCTTCTGCCCCGCTCATGCCTGTCTAACTACCTGTAACACTATGATTTCAGTTTTTAAAATTATTGTGTGTGTTTTAAAATGATCTGTTTCATATTAGGTGAATTTTAGTAGATTTTGCTCTGTGAGGAATTTGTCTATTTTATCCAAGTTTTCAGATTTATGCTTATAAATTTGTTTCTCCTATTTTGTTACCTTGTAAACATTTTGGAGTATGTAGTTACATCCTCAGCTTCAATTCTGTAATGGGTGATTTGTGTCTTCTTTCCCCTTTTTATTTTAGTCTTGTTAGAGGTTTGTTAATTTTATTGATCTTTTCAAAAGACCAAATTTTCGTTTTACCAATTTTGTCAATTTTTGTTTTTAGATACTTAGATTTCTGCTATTTCCTGTATTATTCCCTACCTTTGGTTTATTTTCTCTTTTTCTTATTTTCTTTAGGTCGGAGCTTAGACTTGATTTGAGACCTTCTCTTTTTTTAATGTAAGCATTTAGGTTTGTAAGTTTTCCTCTCGGCTCTGCTTTGGCTGTATTCCACAAGTTTTGATATGTTGTGTTTTCTTTCAGTTCAGTGTTTTTTTGTTTTGTTTTATTTTTCTCCAGAGTTCTCTCTGTCCTGTGGGTTATTTAGAAGTTGTTTAATTTTCAGATTTTTCCTATCTTTCTCTTACTGTGTTCTATTTTGATTTCATTTATAATCACAGAACACACTATATGATTTTAGTAAGGTTTGTTTTATGACCCAGGATATAGACTGTCTTGTGAATGTTGATGGATGCTTGAAAATAATATATATTCTGCTGTTGTTAAGTAGGGTATCCTAGAAATGCCAGTCAATCCTATTAGTTAGTATGTTGTTGGTTTCTTTTATATTCATGCTGATTTTCTTTTTTACACCTTTGCTGATTAATCTAGCAATTGTTGAGAGAGGGATGTTGACATCCCTAGTTATATTTGTCCCTTTTCTATGGCTTGAATTGTGTTCTGCCATTTTATTACTAGTTTTTCACTTTATTACTTGTTTCCTTATTTTCTCTTTTTTGCTTTTCATTTTTATTTTTCTTTTCTTAGATTTGTGAACATTTTCTTGAATTTCATTTTTGGTTTTCATAGTGTCTTTGAGAGTATCTCTTTGGATACCTTTTTTTTTAGGTGATTCTTGCTATTATAATTTACATTAAAAATATTTTATGCTATATTATTAACAATATTTTACCACTTTGAGTAAATATAAAAATCTTACCTACTTTGAGAGACCTTCACCTTCCCCCTTTAGAATATAATTATAATAGTATTGTGTTTTCCCCAATATAATGTAACTGTATTATTTTTTATATACATTAGGAGTACATCAAATAGGTATAATTTTTGCTTTAGCCATTAAACATTTATTCTGAAAGAGAAGGATAGGCTTTTGTATTTACTTCCATTTCTCCCATTTCTTTACTCTTTCTTCTTTTCTCTTGTTCCAAGTTTCTTGTTATTTACTTTCTGGTTGGAGAACTTCTGATATGGCTCCGATGACTGGAAGAACACCAGGGTCCTTTGTCTCTTACCAATTAGATAAACGACACGGACACGTGGAGTGGTTTCAAGGTTTCAAGGAGCAGAAAGTTTAATAAGCAAGAAAGAAGGAAAAGGCTCTCCCGTACAGAGACCAAGGAAGAGGTGCTCCAAAGGGAGAGAGAAACCCTGAGTGCAGCAGAAAACAGTCAGTTATATTAGGAGGCTGGAGGAGGTGGTGTCTGATTTGCATAGGGCTCAGGGGATTGGTTTAACCAGATGCGTCATTCCCATAGTCTGTGAAAAACCAGGCTCTCCCGCTCTAACCTTTTAATATGCAAATACAGGCCACCATGATGTCCTGCACCGGTGGAGTCACCTGGAGGCGGCCATGACACTTGGTAAACATGGTGACAAGTAGAAGACGGTGGGAATCACCATGTTGAATGGACCCAGTTTTTAGTAGCCAGCATTTGCATATCAAAGCTTGCCAGTCTGGCTTTTCAAGCTGCTTTTCTAAAAGCCACTTTCCTATTAGAAAATAAATGTTTCAGGAGCTGCCTTTATTAAAAGAAAAAAAAACCATACCGAGGACTCCTTACTCTATCTGCCTAAAATAATTTCTTAATAACTCCTGTAATATTCCCCCCCGAGGAGATGTCACCCTAACTGCTGTTAGGGGGTTTTGGACGACGACTCTTTTTGGCTACTTCCTGCTGAAAAGGGACGTCATGTGGGGAAGAGCAGCTAGGGTTCCGCCTAGGGTCCATCTAAGGGTCCTCAGAAGAATGATGTGCCCATGTGTGGTTCCCTTTGAAGCACCATTTGGAGTTTGATTGCTTCTAGGCAAGGGGAAACTGAGTTATCGTATTGAGTATACAAGGTGCAATATTAATCCAAGACATATAAGCAAGAGGGGGCTTAATAAAGGACCTAACCAATTCCATAAAGACAACTAGAATTCATTAAAGAGGGTTTGTAGCCACCTGGGGCTGAAGGCTGCATTTTTTCTTAGCCTATCAATTATTTTGATTTGATCTTTACGTACCTGTAGGTTTTACTCTAGTTTACTAGAGGTGTTAATCCAGAAGCAGCATGTTTCATTTAAAAGTGCACAGGTACCTCCTACTTCAGCTGTAAGGACATCTAAGGCCTGTCTATTCTGTGCTAGTACTGAGGCTAAAGAGTCTGTAGATTGCTGTTGTGCCTCTGTGGCACCCACAGTTGCTTTCCATCCTTGTTCCATCATAATGGAAATATTAAGTACTGATCTTTCAAGGAGAGGGGTGCCCATAAGCCAGAATTGACCTCTGGCTATAGAATTTCTCATCCATAATTTTTCTAAGATGGTGTTGTCTTATGCATGCCATCCCCAGTCTACCCTTTCAGTTGACTCTTCATACGATGGCATAGAAATGATAGATCTCTTTGTCCAGCGTATTCGAGATAATGCAGTTTCTAGAAAAGAGCCTAAGTTAGGGATGTCTCCAGATGATGCTGCCATCTTGATAGAATTTAAAAATAACAGGTCAGGAACTATTGATACTATAGTACAAGTTCCTTTCCAGTACCTTGGGAGGATTAAGTGTAACCAGGAGCCACGAAGAAAATATAGCCCTGTTCCTTGAAAAGATGGTTCTAAGTTGTGGCTTGTGAGAGACGCCAGCAGATTTTTCTCATATCAGAAATTTCCCTTCTTAACATATAATAGGGGCATCTTTGGAATAAGGATATCTAAATTTAGGATAGTCATTTATGATGCCATTTGGAATCTAACGTGCCAAGTGAGAAGGATTCACCTGACAAATGGAGTTTCAAAAAATTAGAGACATAATTTGCCCTGGCCGGTCCTGTGGCAAGAGCTGTCAGTCCAGATGTCTCCAGTTCACCCACAGATTTGAAAGCCACATGCAAGGGCTTACAGATTATTAGCAAGCACCATGCAAGGATCTGGAATTCCATGAGAGGGGCATGTTTGGAAAGGCTCATGTGTTATTCTTTATATTATAGTCAACTTGGTGACTTAGAGCATACCACTCCCATTGGAACTTCCAGCCAGAAGGAGAGGCTAGATTCTGAAAGCCCCCCCATTAGGGCTTCTGATCCTTTTAGATGGCCCTTGTGTTTTCCTCCCCAAATCTTTGAACTATCAGCAGTTAGAAGTGTGATGTTACAATATCTGAGATCTCCCAAGTATGGTCCTTCCCTGCTGCTTTTAAAGCAGAGGGAGGCATTTGCTATTATCCAGTCAACTTTTCCCAGCCTCAGGGTGTGAAGTTTATCTTTGAGGGGAGTGTTCTTTGGCATTAGGAGAAGAGTGTTGTCTTTAAAGGAGTTAGTTACCCAGTTACCCAGTACTCCCATACCATGTCCCGTTATCACCTGTTAAGTCTTTAAGGGTTAAAGGTAAAGCTAACAAAGGGAATCCTAAGAAGGTGAGTTGTGGATCATTGAAGGGTTCCTTAGTATGATTGAACTGAGCGAACCACTTAGGACAGACCCAACAATTAGTCTTGTTGTCCAAGTACCAGCCATGGCTGGTACTGCAGGAGCTAAAAGATGTGACATGTTACAGAGTCCAATAAGAAGTCTTAACAGACTTAGTGAAACGCTCATGTTTATTTACTGTTAGTAACTGTTACTCCTATTAGGAGGATAATAATTAAGCAAATCCTACAATAATGGAGATTCTCTTTACAATATTGCACCCTGAGGGCGCTACAGTATATAATCCTACTGCAAATAGTAGAGTTTAGCAATTCCTGCAGGGGTGGCATGGTAAATAATTTCCATCAAAAAGAAGTTCTGATGTTTGGCAATGGATCTCAAAAAGAGAGGTAGAAATAACAAAAGTATTTGGTGAGGTAGGGGTGAGACTAAGATGAGTAGTTCTCAGTTACTTATCATTTGTGATTTTCAGCTTAAGATCTCCTATTTCTTCACATTGATATTCAGGACATTACTCTGGGCTGTTACGGGTTGATCCCTCAGCTCTTCAGGGTTTGACTCGAGTGGTAACTTTTATTGCCTACGGGGTTGAAAGAACAGTATAAGGCCCTTCCCAGCTTGGGTTTAGGGAGGGAGAGAGAGAAGGGAAAGCCTTTACCAGTACAAAATCTCCTGGGTTAAATAGCAGTGGTCCTTTTTCCTGGGGTTGGGCTTTTGCTGATTGTGCTAATTCTTACTGGAAATGAGCCAGAGAGGTTACATGCTTAACTAGCTCAGAGGTTTCTTGATCTAATAGAAAATCATTAGTAAGGCAAGGCCATCTGTACAGCATCTCGAAAGGGCTAAGACCTAATTTTGAAGGGGTATTTCTTATTTGTATTAAGGCTATAGGAAGAAGAGTGACCCAAGGAAGGCGAGTTTCTCGGGATAATTTTCTGAGGTGTCTGTTGATGATATCATTAGTTTTCTCTACCTTTCCTGAGGATTGGGGTCTCCAAGCACAATGGAGATGACATTCTATGCCTGGTGCTTTTGAGACCCCTCTTTGACAGCTGCCTTAAATGAGGGCCCATTGTCACTTTGAAGATACCTAGGTAGACCAAAACGAGGAGTTATTTCATTAACACTTTTATTATCTCAGAGGCTTTTTCTGTATGGCATGGAAATTATTCTACCCAGTTAGTGAAGGTGTCTACCCATACCAGCAGGTATGGAATGCCTTTTGTCTTTGGCATATGGTTGAAGTCTATCTTCTGGTCTTCCTCTGGATAACTTCTTATTCTTTGGGTTTGAGGAGGAAGGAGTTACCTGTTCATGGGATTATTTTTTTTTTTAATTTTTTTTTTTTTTTTGTGACAGAGTCTCACTCCATCACCAGGCGCCAGGCTGGCATGCAGTGGCATGACCTCGGCTCACTGCAACCTCCGCCTCCCGGGTTCAAGCAATTCTTCTGCTTCAGCCTCCCGAGTAGCTGGGACTACAGGCGCGCGCCACCACACCCAGCTAATTTCTTTGTATTTTTAGTAGAGACGGGGTTTCACCAGGTTGGCCAGGATGGTCTCGATCTCTTGACCTACTGATCTGCCCGCCTCGGGGGATTATTTTTAAGACAGACTTCACAAGCATTAACAACTTGCTTGATTGTTTTAGTAATGTTGGAAACAAATGCTTGGTGCCACAAAGAAGAATTGGCACTCAGGCAAAAAGTTTCCTCAGCAAGACAATTTACTTTTGCAGAATGGGGCTGCCTGCATCAGTTATGATCACAAGAGTACACCAAACAAAGGAGAGAGAAGGGGTTTTTATCCCTAATGCAGTTCCTGTCCCTGTGCCCTTTTCCTGTTGGCTAGGGTGGGACTGCACAATCTAAGCTGATCCCGGTTGGCTAAGGCGTAAACTTTAAAAAATATGTTTAGCACACAATTTGTAAGAGAAGGAGGGGGTGAGAGTGGTCTGTTCATTATAGTACAAAGCATATCTGGACATGTCAGGGCATGAGAAGAGTGGAAGGGTGGTTTGCAGGCTGAAACAGGAGAGTACAGGGAGGTTGGGCTTTTGAGCAAAGGATAAGAACATTACACAATTAAACCTTTTGAAGAGGAATTTGTTATTCCTAACAGTAAGTTCTCTCATGAAAACAATCTCTGGGCACATTAAGTTTTATCCTTTCCCAAGTGAAAAGCTTGGTGAAAGATTTTAAGGACTTTCCATTGGCTGGAGATTGGCAAGTAGAGTTTTGCCATTCTCTGACCATAGCCATCCTGAGGGCTGAAAAGTGCACCCTCAAGAAGTGGCCCATTCTACTTTTGTAGGGGAGCACAGAGGTTTAATTTCTCTTATGGACCCTTCCCAGATTAGAGGGGTGTGAAGTGTGTTGATGTCTTGAGGCTTCCTTGACGCTAATGTAGCTGCCTAATCAGCGAATCTATTTCCTTGGCTACCTTCTCTTCCCTTTTGATTTCTCCTACAATGCATCACTGCTATTTATCTTGGAAGGAAAACTGAGGATAATAGCCTGTTAATTTCCTGGTGATATTTTATAGGAGATCATTGGTGGTAAGAAAATGCCTTTCCTTTTAAATGGCAGCATGAGCATGGAGAACCTGGAAAACATACTTAGAGTCAATGTAAATGTTAACTGCCTTTCCTTTGTTTAATTCAGTTGCTCTCATAAGAGCTATTAGCTCAGCTAATTGAGTGCTTGTGCCTGGAGGGAGAGAGGCACTTTCAGTGATGTCATTTAGAGTGACTATTGGTATCCTGCCTGAGGGATCCCTTTTTCTACAGAAGAGTTCCCATTTGTGAAGAGGGTCCAGTCCTGGTTCTCTAGGGGAGTTTCCCTGAGATCTAGGTCTGCACTCTGACTTGTTCACAGTCATGCTCAGGTTCCCCTGTTTCTTCGGGGAGGAAGGCAGCTCTATTAAGGCGAGAACAGGTCTTTAATTGGATGTTGGAACCCTCTAACAGCAGGGCATGATATTTAAGGAGCTGGTTATCTAATAGCCAAAGGTTCCCCCAGAGTATTATAGTCGTGCCATGTTATGTGGGGTGTAAACAGTTAAATCATTTCCTACAGTTAATTTGGAGGCTTTTGGGACCAGCCGATCCACTGAGACAATGGCTCGGAGACATGCTGGCCATCCCTTAACCACCAAATCAAGTTCATTACTTAGCTGTTGAGCTAGTCCTCAGGCCTGTGTTAAAACTCCCACAGCCATTCCCTTCCTTTCTGATACATACAGATTGAAGCCCTTCCCTACGGGAAGGCTGAGAGCTGGTACCTTAAACAAGGCTTGTTTTAGCTGGTCAGAGGCCTTTCGAGCTTCAGATTCCCAGGTTAAAAGCTGAGTGAGTTTTTCTTTATTTTTATTTTTTGAGACAGTCTAGTTCTGTTGCCCAGGCTAGAGTGCAGTGGCTTGATCTCGGCTTACTGCAGCCTCCGCCTCCCAGGTTCAAGCAATTCTCATGTCTCAGCCTCCCAAGTAGCTGGGACTATAGGCGCAGGCCACCACGGCCAGCTAATTTTTGTATTTTTAGTAGAGACAGGATTTCACCGTATTGGTCAGGCTAGTCTCAAACTCCTGTCCTCAGGTGATCCACCCACCATGGCCTCCCAAAGTGCTGGGATTACAAGCATGAGCTACCGTGCCCAGCCTGAGTTATTTTTTGAGGTCATATAGTGGGCAGGCTATTTCACTATACCCCGGTATCCATAGTCTACAAAATCCTGTAATACCCAAAAATTCTTTTAGTTGCCTGAGGGTTTTGGAGACGGGGAAGGGGGAAATAGGCTCAATCCTTTCTTACCCTAATGTTCTGGTCCCCTCAGACAGCACTAAACCTATGTACTGCCTGAGGTTTTGCAAAGCTGGGCTTTGGATCTTGAAACCTTGTATCCTCTGTTAGCTAAGAAGTTGAGAAGAGCTTCAGTGCCTTCTGGAGAAGTTTCTTCAGTTAGGGCACCAAGCAGAATATTACCAACATACTGCAGGACCCTAACTTGAGGATGAGAAAACTCAGGTCTTTTGACTCTGCCTATCCAAACAGATGATGACTATCTTGAAATCTCTAGGCAGTACTGTCCATGTTAACTGGGTGGTCTGGCCGGAGGGATCTTTGAAGGCAAACAGGTATTGAGAGTCAGGATGTAACATTATGGAGAACAAGGCATCCTTTAAATCTAGGACTGTAAATCAATTAGTTTCATCAGGTATTTGAGTTAACAGTGTATAGGGATTAGGTATCACTGGATGGATTGGAACTACAGCTTCATTGATGAGGTGAGGGTCTTGTACTAGTCTCCATTTCCCGTTGGGTTTTTGTACTCCTAATATTGGGGTGTTGCAGGGGCTATTACAGTGTTTGAGGAGGCCCGGCATCTTTAGGTTATTAATAATGGCTTTTAGCCCTTTCCTAGCCTGTGGCCTTAGGGGATACTGTCTCTGGTTAGGAAAAGAAGTGGGATCCTTAAGCTAGATCTGAACTGGCCTACAGGTTATAGCTTGTCCTGTTCTTCCTTGAGTTGCCCACACTGGATTAATTTTAACTTCCATGGGGGAGATGGAGGGGTTGTCCTGGGGCTATAAGGATGCTGGCAACCATGCTAGCTAAATATCTCTACCTAATAAAGGAATGGGACTTTCAGGAATGGATTAAAAAGGCATGTGTAAATAGTAGGTGCCCCCATCTGTAGCTAAGGGGTTGAGAAAAACATAGAGTTTTTCCTGAGACATCCCTTACCATCATGCTAGGGGAAGATGGGAGGCCTGATTTAGAGAGAAGAGAGAGACTGGCTCCAGTATACAGGAGATCTACTTTCCTCCTTTCAATTTCCAGACTCACCCAGGGCTCCTGTGCTGTAATGACAGTCTGGGTTGCTGGAACCAGAGGTTTGAGCCCCTGGGCACATCAGTCCTGTTGGACCATCTGTGAGACTGGTTCTGAACCCAGTGACCTTTATCTCGTGGGGCAGATCCATCTGCAGTGGTCTCTGCCACAGGCTAGACAGGGTAGAAGTGGCTTCATCTTGCTGCCTGGGCTTTCCTTCTTAAAATGCCCTGAATTGCCAGTCAATAACAGATAAGAGATTTGGCCCTGGTTTTTCATAGGCCCTCTAATTTGCACCTTAAATAGTGCTGGCCAGGCGTGGTGGCTCACACCTATAATCCCAGCACTTTTAGAAGCCAAGGTGGGCGGATCACCTGAGGCCAGAAGTTCAAGAGCAGCCTGACCAACATGGAGAAACCCCGTCTCTACTAAAAATGTGAAAATTAGCTGGGCATGGTGGCACATGCCTGTAATCCCAGCTACTCAGGAGGCTGAGGCAGGAGAACTGCTTGAACCTGGGAGGCAGAGGTTGCGGTCAGCCAAGATCACGCCATTGTACTCCAGCCTGGGCAACAAGAGCAAAAACTCCGTCTCAAAAAAAAAAAAAAAAATTTTTTTCCCCCATTTTTCTCCTGAGTTATTGGGGTTCCAGTTGTCTACCGGAACTGCTTCCCTTCCTATTGGGAATAGCGTTTCCACCTTTCCTCACCTTCCCTATCTTCTCTTTTTCTCCTTGGTCTGCTGTAGGAGGCATGTTGCTCATCTCCATAATTTTCTGCCTTTGCAGAAATACCTGCTTTTCAGCTGCAGTGAAGGTCCTACTTAGGAGCAACATAATACTTATGTATGTGAGGTTAAACACCTGAGTTAAATTTTGGAAAATTTCTATCTGCCTATTGGGATCGTCAGAAAATTAGCCTGTCTTCCTTTATTTGCTTAACGTCCTGTAATGAGAAGGGAACTGGAAACCTCATGGCACCATTCCCATCAGGCATTTCTTGCAGAGGTAAGAGTGAAGTGGGGAGAGTAGGTAATACTGAGAATGGTGGAGCTGGGGGAGCTGATGGTATGATTGGAGGGGGACTGGAAGGGTTGAGACATTCAGTAGCTGTCTCAGGTTGCTCCTCTGGAATCTGCTTTAGCTCTGTGGGCCTGCCTGCCATGGCTGCTAAAAGAACTTGGGTGATTATACAGAACTTGTAAAGGTCTGGGTTGTCTTGCAGGGCAAAGAAAGTCTGTACGTAGGGGACCTCAGTCCATTTGCCCCTGCAGAAAAGATCTAACTGTTGGATAATGTTAAAATAAGGCTCCCTCCAGCAGGCCAGGTTTGTCGGTCTCCAAGATGGTAAGAAGGCCATGCCCTTGTGCAACAGAATGAGTGGCTTTTTCTTTAAAGTCTTAGGGTCAAAGGAGTCCCAGTGCTTTAAAATACACTCCAGGGGAGTGCATGCTGAAGACGATCTGTTTCCCATCAAGAAGAAGTGAGAGAAGACATCTCTTTAGTCTCTTTCCCTTCCGTATGTGACCCAGGGTGGAGGAAAAAACAGGATCATCCTCTGCAACCATTTTTCTCCCTAGTTCCTGGGTCCCGGCACCCTGTGCTGCCGATGGCTATAGGCATTACCCTTCAAGCCATGGAAGTAGAGGAACTAGGCTTTTGAGGCCTAGTCACGCTTGCGCAAGTAGCCCTAGTCCTCCGCCTGTTATTTCCCTTTGACCTTCTAGACTTGTGTGACCTGTATGTCTCCCCCTCAAAAAAATGGATCTTAGGAAAGATTATATAAAAAAACAAGGCTCCTTTAAGGGAGGGAATGTGTTAGATTGCCTGTTATGGCCTGTGCTAAAGCATTTACCCTTAAAAATGGTTGACATCCAGACTTAAAGTCCCCTTATTAATTAAGTACTGTCTTAATTAGAGACAGACTATGTGCCTTGAAAGAATGTAAGAACCAAATGGCTGTTTTCTTGCTGATGGGACAGTATCGAGACTAAAATTTGGCTATGGAAGACATTTAACTCCTAACTGTTGAAAGCAGAATTTTCTTGTTTGCCAAAGGGGCTTAGGGCCTGATTTCTAGCGGTATGAAAGGAAGCTGCAGTGTTACCATACAAAAATGTGCCTCATGAAGAGGATTTCCATTTCCACTAGGTGACACTGTTGGCTTAGAAATACTATGTGCTGTCCATAGAAATGGTAAGAGAGAGACCTGGAAATGCCCTGTGCTCTCCAGACTAGGGGCTGAGACAGAGAAATAGATGTTCAGTGTAGGGGTCGGGGAAACCCTCTGTTCCTAAAAGATTGCAACCGCATTCCTGAGCTAAACTCCCGATTAGAGAGAGTAAGAGACTGTGGATGGTAAAAGAAGGAAAGTTTTGCAACAGGATAGCTGGGGATTCTCTGCCAACACCCAAAGCGGGCTGTTGGAGACTGGGTCCAGTCCAGAGACCTTTGAATAATGCCAGGGCATGCCCTGGCCAGAAATTCTCAGTACTTTTCGCAGCCTCGCATGATGGCAGGGTTTTCCTTTAAAAGGAGACTAGTTTGGACAGAGCCAACATTCCTGGCACACTGAGGGCTCTAGGGAATTGACAGGGTCCTCCTTAGCAGGCCTCACATCTGAGTCTTTAAGTCTTGTGGCCCATACTCAGCTGCCAGATGCCGGAATTTTGAGAGTTCTTTGAGAGAATAAAAAACTGAGAACGAGAAACCTCAGAAATGAAAGCAAAAGAGTCTGCTCCCATACTCACCACTCCAATGAATGTTGTACCTCGATTCCCTGCCACTGCACCAAAATAATACGGCTCTGATGACTGGAAGAACACCAGGGTACTTTGTCTCACACCGATTAGATACACAACACAGACATGCGAAATGGTTTCAAGGAGCGGAAAGTTTAATAGGCAAGAAAGGAGGAAAAAGCTCCCTCGTACAGAGACAGAGAGGGAGCTCTAAATGGAGAGAAAAATCTCAAGAGTGGCGGAACACAGTCGGTTATATTGGGAGGCTGGAGGAGGCATTGTCTGGGTTGCATAGGACTCGGGATTGGTTTGACCAGGTGTGTTATTCAGATTGCCTGCGAAAATACTGGCCCTCCTACCCTAGCCTTTTAATAGGCAAATGCAGGTTGCCATGATGTCCTGCACATGCTGAATCATCTGGAGGTGGCCATGATACTTGGCATATGTGGTGACGAGAAGAGGGTGGGAGTCACCACACTGGATGGACCCAGTTTCTAATCTCTGGCATTTGCATATCAAAGTTTGCCAGCCTAGCATTTCAAGCCACTTTTCTATTAGAAATGTTTCAGGAGCTGCCTTTACTAAACAAAAACCTTACCCAGGACTCTTTGCCATAACTGCCTAAAATAATGTATTAATAACCCCGGTAATATTCCCTAGAGCATCGTTTTAGGGATGATCTGTTGGTGATAATTTTCTTAAATTTTTCTGAAGATATAATTATTTACTCTTCATTCCTCCTATAGAGTGTTTTCTCTTGACATAGAATTCTGGATTGACAGGCTGGGGTTTGTTTAGCACTTGAAATGTTTTTGTACACTTCCTGAGATGGTTTGTATGTTTTTCCCCTACAAATCTCATGTTAAAATGTGATTCCCAGTGTTGGAGGTAAAGCCCAGTGGGAGGCAATTAGATCATAGGAGGAGATCTCTCATAGGTGGCTTATTACCATGCCCTTGGTGATAAGTGAGTTCCTGCTCAGTTAGTTAACCTGAGATCTGGTTGGTTCTGGGACCTCCTACCCTAGCTGTTTTGCTTCTGGTCTTGCCATGTGATGTGTCTGCTCTCACTTTGCCTTCTGCCAGGATTGTAAGCTTCCTGAGATGCTCACCAGAAGCTGAGCAGATGTTTGTTCTGTGCTTATACAGCCTTCAGAATCATGAGCCAATTAAACCCCTTTTCTTTATAAATTACCCAGTCTCAGATATTTATTTATAGTGTTGCAAGAACAGCCTAACTCATTTTCTTTTGGCCTTCCTGGTTGCAGATGAGAAATTCATTCCAATTTGAATTGTCATTGCCTATTGGTAATTTCTCTCTTTTTCTTTAAGTTGCTTTCAAGATTTTTATTTTGTGTTTAGTTTTTGGTATTTTGATTATGATGTGTTGTAAGGTAGATTTATTTGGATTCATTTTGTTTGGAGTTCACTTGGATTCTTGATTCTGCGTTTTGTTTTTACCAAATTTGTAAAAATTTTACAAACGAAATACTCAAATATTTTATTATATTATTGTCCTAAAAACTGTTTCTCATATCTTAAATCCTCTAGTGAAATGAATGTTACCTCATTTTTTTCTTCTCCCACAGGTTGCTGACAGTCTGGTTGTTGTCATCTTTTTATTTTTTTGATCTGTTTTTTCTGTGCTGTTCTTACTAATTTCTATTGCTTTTTCCTTAGATTCATTGATTATTTTTTCTTACCTTTATTCTGTTGAGCCCATCTAATCAGTTTTTGTTTGTTACTGTATTTTTCAGTTATATAATTTGCATTTGGTTCTTTTATATCTTCTGTTTCTTTGCTGAAATAATCCTTTTTTTTCCCAATTTTCTTTTCAACGGCATTCATAATGGCTGCTTCCATTAAAACATTTTTCTGATGACTGCTTCCAAATCTTTGTCAGATAATTCCAGCATCTGAGTCATTTCAGTGTTGACATCTGTTGATTGTGTTGTCTTACTCCAGTCAAGATTTTCCTAGCTCGATTATTTTAAATAGTATCTCAGACATTTGAGGCATTTTGTTAATGAGACTTTGGATCGTATTTAATTGTCTGTGGTAGGGAGTCACCTTGGTAGCATACTGGTCTTGGCCTACTTTTTAAATTTTGGTCAGTTTCACATGTAGTTAATTCATCGTTAAGTGTCCTGTCCAGGATTACATTTCAAGATTTAACTATCCCTTTTTCCATCTACCTTTTCTCCCAAGTCTTCCTCTTCCCTTTCTGTTTGGGAGACACCACTTGCTATAGCTGTGCGATGGTTGCAGTGGAAGTCCAGGCTTCCTCCTCAGCTTCTGCTAGCACCAGTTCAACAGAGGAAGCTGAACACCTCCTGCTACTGATAAGTGGATATGTTTTCTGCTTCTGCTTACCACCACCCTAGAGAAGATACTATGAAGTACTGCTCAGTACTGTAAGTTCAGGCTTTTTTTCACTTGCTGCCTGGTCAAACCAGGTGGCACGTGAAACTAGGCTTCTCATTTGATTTCCATGAACACTAGTAGAGAAGGGCTCAGTTTTTTCCCCATTGGGTTTGGCATTGTTAGGTTTCTGTCCTACCACGTACCCTTTTCTGGTCCTTTTCCTAGAGAAAGCAGCCTTTTCTTGGGCTCTGTAATTAGCACCTATTGGCATTTCTGGATTATAGAATTCTACAGTACCCAGTCTGTGATATATAGGAAATGAAAGGAAAACCCAAGGTATAGAGTCCAGAAATAAACCCATATATTCAATGGAGGAAAGAATAGTTTCTTCAACCGAAGGTACATTGGACTCACCTTAGTAACTTTTAGAAAAAGATTAATGCTTGGTCTCTTCCCCAGACAAATACAATCAGAATGAGAGGCGGGTCAGGGAGGTAGGCTGCATCAGTATATAAAATATTTGCAGGTGATTTGAATGGGGGCCAACGTTGAGAAGCACTGTTTGAAGCACATACTTCCGACCATTGATGAGTTTTTTCAGATAGCCATTTGACCTAATTCTGACCAATAAGAGTCTTCGTAAGGTAACTTTTACAAGGAAGCTTGTTCTTTTGAACATTGTCACATGTGGATATGAATCTTGGAATTTCTGTGACCGTCTTGCTAAAGGCTTATGAATACAGCCAACACTTGGATTGCAGATGAGAAAGATGGAAAGAATGCAGATGAGAAAGATGAGAAAGATGGAAAGTCTTTATGTCCGTCATCTGTAGGTTAGCTTGCTCTGGAGTCTTTTGTGCCACTATACTTTCCATTTTATGAAAAAAAATATGTTCTTACTGTTTCAGCTATATGTTTGAATTCTGACTGGTATCTAGAAGCTTCTAAATTGCAATAGCTAATGAGAAGAAAAATTAGTGGTAAAATATATCACTATTCTCTACTATGTTACCTTAGTCCATTTTCTGTTGCTGTAACAGAATACCTGAGACTGGGTAATTTATTTTAAAAAGAGGTTTATTTTGGCTGGGAACTCCAAGATCAGATGGCCACATCTGGTCAGCTTCTGAGGGTTGCATGCTGTGTCATAACATGGCACAGAAGCAGAAGGAGAAGTGAGTACATGTGAAAGGGACAGGACACCAGGGGCGGCCTCACTTTATGCCAACCCACTTGTGGTAATTAATCTAGTCCTGTGATAGTGAGAATTACCTTGTCCCTGGAAAGCAACATTAATCCCTCTAAATGACCTAGTCACCTCTTAAAGGTCCCCATCTCTCAGAACCACCATACCAGGGACCAAAATTTCAATACATGAATTTTAGGGGACAAACTCAAACCATGGCACATGTTTTTCTAATATATGTCGTATATAAATGTAGTGAAAATAAACCTCTCTAATGAATATATTGATGGTATAGCAGTTTCCTCCAGTATTAGATTTTGTTTGCTACTTATGTTAAGAAGCCAGAGTAGTTAATATTGTTATTGCTTGTTTTGTCAAATTGCTTTTCCAATAGATATCTGTCTTTAAAGTTAGCAGCAATAAGTATTTCTTATCTATTTTTTATCACTGGATTTTGTTTTGGGGATTGTTGTTTGCCCTTGGCATGCCATTGTAATTTCCCATTTTCTTTTTTTATTTATTTTTATTTATTTATTTTTTAAGAAAGAAAGAAAAAGAAAAGAAAGAAAGAGTGAAAGAAAGAAAAAAAAGAATATAAGAGAGAAAGAAAGAAGAAGAGAAAGAGGGAGAGAGAACGGGATTCTTGTTCTATTGCCCAGGCTAGAATGCAGTCTAAAAATGGGTATTAAAAACCTCTTTTATGCCAATAATTGTGCTTAACAAT